>BLJB01000308.1:0-34415 GCA_013423325.1 Usnea hakonensis | reverse complement strand
AGCGGAAGAGATCCTAAGGGAACTAAAGGATATACGGATATAAGGAGAGGGAGTCGAATAGCTGGAGACGGCGCGCCGTCTTCGTAGTGGCGACCTCCTAATCTAGATAACCACGACGGACGCAAAAGAAGACTTGGAGAAGGACACGTCCTGGCTTATGGAGAAGTACGCGTCGGCCAGCATTATACGAAAGGTGTACCCGGTAATAGCATACGGTATTAGAGTTGATAGAGTAGATACTAGTGCGTGGCTAGGGACAAAGAGGAGGATTAAATAGGGTAACCGGAGAATATACCCGGAACTTGAGATCACGGGAATTAGGTGGCTATCTAATAGCTATAAGATAAAAAAGTACTCGTTATTAGTACTGAACCTCCCGACCCCAGAGATGGCAGATGCCCTGATACTTAACGGACTCGTTGAAGCGAAGGAAATGAAAGCGGTAGAGAGGTTCGACTAGGCGGCCTCCCTAACTAGGTACTATAGGTGTTAGGAATATGGTTATATCGCGAGAACGTGCCAAAACGAGGTACGGTGCGCTAAATATAATCAGACGCACGATACCCGAACATATACAATAGTAGTACCGGTAGTAGCCCCGGGATACGCGGCGTGCGGGAAGAAAGGCTACACTGCATACGATATAGACTACTAGTTCAAGGCTAAGATGAAGAGGTATATAGCGAGGAGGCTCGCGAAGAAAAGGCCATTCTACGGCTAATATTAGCAGGAAACGAACGGTAAGGGGAGCCAAGGTAGGAAGGAGGAGACGAAGGCGAAGGAATCTATGGCCTCGACCCAAAGGAGTGGACCCGAAGAACTAAAAGCTACACTCCGAGAAAGGATCAGGGAGAGCACGAACTAGGGCCGGGGACTCAGCGAGGAGGAGTCAATCCAAATCCGGGCCGAGATTACTAAGATTCAAGCTTTAGAGAAGGAAATCGTAGTGGGAGGAACATAAATAATAGCGAAACCCTAACGGAGGTATAACTAAAGTAGTATTCAGATCTATATATAGATAGCAATATATATGTAGAGAAGTGGTAAGGTTTTTCCCTGATGGCATATATGCAAGACGATGGTATTAAATGGTTTTCTTGCTACGAGTTCATAAGAGTCAAAGGATCCCGTAATTACCTTTCGAAGTTTAGGTAGACACGACGTATAAATTCAAATTCAAATTCAAATTCGACTAGAAATAACTAAACCCTCTTTATATATAAGGAATTAGCCTTATCTAGGACTACGAACGCGAGTAGATACGAGTATATAAGAGATCTCCTACTACTCCGCCTCTTAGATATAATTACGATAAGCGAATATTTCCTAGGAAGAATCTAAAGGTAAAGAATTACTAAGCTATAGTATAATAATAGAAGTCGACCTAACTTTAATATAGGGGATATTATACCTAATAACGAGATACTTACTAAGATACTTAAGGTTATCGAATAGATACTTAGAATAGGAAAGAAAGATAAGCTACTATTATTAACTATATAGAGAATTATAAATATAGCGGAAGTTAGCCTAGTTTATAATAGTTATAGGCCTAACGCTCTCGCGGTTATAGAGGGAGCTATCTAGGCGGGCTAGATAGAAATAATTAGACCCCTCCCGACTAACCCTATATTAAACCTCTAACCCTAAATTTAGGAACGCGGAGGATAGAATATCCTTATTAATATCTTATTAAATAGCGAAAGTAACGAAAGCGAGAAGCTAAAATCGAATTATAATTAAATAGAAGACGTACTTAAAGCCCTCTAATTAATAAGTACCTCTATAGTAGTAAACGGAGTAATCGTTATATCCTAGAAAAACTATAACGAAAACGATAATCTCGACGAATTTAGATTACTAGTATACCTAGTATCCGAATTCTAAGAACGATACTCTCCGGAGGAAAATCGAGTTACCCTCTTTATTATATATAATACCCCCCATATTAAACTAATAAACTTTAGGGTAGTTACTATTATAAAAAATAGAGATAGAGGAGTAGTAAATATCCTCGAATTTACTTTCGAGAAGGATAAAGTTACGTCTAGAGAGAAAGGGGTATTTATTAAATACTCTAATTATTAGGCCGAATATAACGTTATCTAAGAATTAATATAGAGTCTAATTCTAGACTTTAGTAAGATCGCTACCCGCGATATATCGAGGCTCGTTACTAGCGTATAGCTCGGCTATATAGCGGAGGAAAGCGGGGAAGGAGATAGATATAGCCTAAAAAATACTTTAAAAATAGTAGAAAAGGTTATAAACTATAGATATCTTAGGTTCTAAGGAGATAATAACCTTAGGGTAGCTAGATTAGAACGAACTAATCTACTCTATTATCGACACCCGGATAGTAGACTAGAAGACGGTACTACGACCTAAATAACTATACTAGAGGATAGTAATACGACCCGATTAAGTACCTCTAGTTTATAACTAGATCTATCTAGCCTTTAATATCTACTATACCTTTAAGGAATTACCCTCGAAACTATAGAATATACCTAATAAGCTCCGTAGGTAAAGAAAATAAATATAATACTAAATTTACTATACCTCTAATAATACTAAAATAGTACTCTAACTATATCCGAATTAACTACCTCTTAGCTAATAAAGGTAAATAAGCTAACGACTATTAAAATTAATAATCTACTAATATCCCTTCTACCTTTTAACTCGACTACGACGACTAAAGATATCTATTCTACCGAAATTAATTCTAAGCCCGAATACGTAATAGGGCTCCTCTACCCGAGTAATACTTCTCTAGAGTTTAGTTATCTATAGGTCTTAAAGGCGAGCGGACTAATAGATAGAGAGTATCTTCTTTAATATATAGAGAGTTAATATCTTCTTAATTATACGAGGATTATAGCGAACTGGCTTCGATAGCTTCTAACGGATAGATAGATATATTAGATAAAGACTATAACGAGTTGATTTTAAAGAAGGCTTATAAGAAGATATTAATCTAGATAATTTAAAATCGTATTAGTAAAGTACTATCTTTAGGGGACCCGATATACGAGGCCCCTATAGATAGATATCTCTAATAATAATAATAAACGCCCTAGTTAATATTACCCTTAGGGGAGAGAGATATACTCCCCGCCCTATAAACTTATATCGGAGCCTCCTTAGAGGATATACCCCTAGAGGTCCTATCCCCTCCTCCCCTCTATAAGAGGCTATCTAGTTCTCCTTATAGAGTTAGCTTCTTTACGCGAAGCTACCCTATCTAGTTTCTACTCTATAGAGTTTACCTCGGGAGGTTCTATCCTCTCTACTATATTTTTTATTTTTATATAGGATCGAAAATAGCCCTCGATACCCCTAGATATACTAAAGACGCCGTAGACTAATCGTTATATATATAATAACGCGCCCTCGAGATAGGGAGATATACTTACTATTCTATAAACTTATACCGGAGCCCCCTTAGAAGACTAGCTTCTAGAGGTTCTATTTTCTTCTCCCTCTTTCTCCTTACGTTTCCCCTCTCGAATATAAGGTAGATTAGCTTTATATAAGGAAGCTAACTCTATTTAGACTTTACTCTATAATCCCCTTTTTATCTATACTTAAAGTTATCTCTATTAGTAGAGATAACTCTAATTCTACTTCTCGAAATTTACTCCGGGAGGTTCTATCTACTCTTTCTAACCTTTATATATAAGATTAGAAATAGCTCTCGGCGCCCCTAGATATATTAGAGATATCGTAGACTATACCGCTATAGCTATACCTATATAATAACGCGCCCTCGAGGTAGGGAGATATACTTACTACTCTATAGATCTACGTCGGAGCCCCCCTAGGGGAGTTATCCCTAGAGAATCTATATCGGAGCCCCCCTAGGGGACTTATCCCTAGAGGTCCTACCTTCTCCCCGACTAGTAAGGTCGGTTCTATAGTAATAATTAAAGATACGAGTCCTCTTACCTCCTATTAGATAGCTTACCCCGGGAGGTCCTACTGTTTACTAAGTTTATACTTCTAGGGTAATAATTAAAGATACGAATCTTCTTACCTTCTATTAGATAGCTTGCCCCGAGAGGTCCTACCCTTTCTACTAAGTTTATTATATTTTTAGGGTAATAAATCCTCGGCGCCCCTAGATAAGTTGAAGACGCCGTAGGCCTATATCGAAATAATTTATCTAGTACTAGGAGTACTAATAATATAGGGAGGAGTCTATATAACTAATAATAACAGAGGGAGTTATAGTTTAGTTTCTAGCGAATAATTTTTTAACTTATTAGCGAAATATATTAATATCCCTAGAGGGAGTAAATAATAGTATAATAATACTATTATATATTAATAATTACGACCGAAAGCGTAATAGTATTTAGAGGGCTTAATTAAATACGAGGGATCGTTATTATTATTATATAGAGAGTAGAGCCTTATTTAGAGGCTAGTTTAGATAGAGTATGGATCTATGCGGGGATCGGGAACCCCTGTATATAGATCCCTCTGGCTGGGCCTTAGCTGCCTGTGACGCCCCTAGGGGTGACCAGTATGACTTAATCAATCAATCAATCAATCAATCAATCAATCAACGATGCCTTCAAATACGAGAGTATATTCTATATACAGCTAGTAACATTCACTGGGAGCGCCCAGACTTCTCACAGCGACTATCCCACCAGCCAACGCAATCACGTAATTCACGCTTTGAAATTACCTTTTTCCCCACAGCAGAAGACCCGACTTCTCTTATTAGTTGTTATGACACGATTTGTTCTCTGCGGAGAAGGCCGGATTATCGTTGTTCCGGGAGCACTCTTCATGCAATTCGTAGCCATTCTCAATGAACAAGCAGTCAACCCACTACAGTCCCATTGTTTCGTGACATTAGTGCTTCGTTCGCCACATCCGAACCATGCGAATTGCATGCAAATGATTAAATGCATAGAGGAGGTAGCTATAGTAGTGATTAGCCTATCTCATTACCATAGGTAGGCCGAACAGTAACCCCTGAAGGTATATTTAGGCCTCTATAGTACTAAGAAGACTCCCATATCTATTCGATATAGACCTGGAGTAGATAGATATATATAGGCAGGGGTGGGTAGGCGAAAAAAGAATGTAATGTAATATAATAAAGGAGATTCTAAAAGAGATAAATCGACTAAAGAGTAATTACTAATATAAATCACTATATTTATATACTCTAGGAAGGATATAGTCTCCTAAATCTTATTACTATAGCTATATAGCTATTATATCGAATCTATATATCGAAATACTACCGAAACTAGTTATACGATATATAATATTCGAAATCACTAACCCCTAGTCCTACTATAGCGATTAGTACTTCGTTCGCCATATCCGAACCATGCGAATTGTATACAAATAATTAAATATATAGAGGAGGTAGCTATAGTAGTAATTAGCCTATCTTATTACTATAGGTAGGCCGAATAGTAACCCCTAAAGATATATTTAGGCCTTTATAGTACTAAGAAGACTCTTAAACCTAGATAACGATCTTATAGAGACTCGTCTATAGCGAATAACGCTATTACTAGTACTAAGGAAAGTACTAGTACCTCCGTAATACGGCGAATATACGAGTAGAATAAGTAACGATATATAGATAGTAAGAGTTAGACTTCTACCTCCCTAATAACTAGATCTCGTCCTTACTAAGGCCGGCCTCTCGTGCTAATATAGTAGTACCCCGACGAAAAGAATAATCGGTATAATAACCCTAGATACCTACGGTAGTAAGGGTCTCGCGGAGGGTCTCGATAACGTGTTATCTTATAAATAATCTACCGATTTAGAAGAGGGGGGCTAATAATAAGGCTAGCTAATTATAAAAAAGGCGTTATAGTACTATTGCTATATATACCTTATTACTAGTTACTATAATAGTAAGGGTAATACCTTATCTAAAAGGATCTATCTTTAAGGCTAGTAGTATTAACTCGATATAATTATTATAGAATCTTACCGAACGGCGTATTAGAAACTACTTATAAAACTTTATATCCTTTATATTATAGGCCGAATAGGTAAACTCGTCTACTCGTAAAAAGCCTATAAATATAAGGTAAAAGGCCGCGTATATTATTATACCTCCTCGTATTCGACAATTAAATAGAGGGAGTAGTTATAGAAATACGTCTTTAGTAATCGGATACCTCTCTTTTATACCTAGTTCGCCTTATAAACGTCTTATACCTATAATTATTCGTTATAACTAAGGGTAATAAAAGATAGCGAGGCCGTTATATTCTATATCTATATAGGCTAATTATAAGGCGGTAAGGTATTTCTTAACTATTCGTAACTAGATTCGCTTATTACTAAGCTCGGCAATCTAACTAGCTAATAAGGTAAGAGTAGCTAGAAAAGGTATAAGACTATTTAGTATATAGTATACTCGGTAGGACTTAATAGTAATATTATAACCCCTTCGGGTCTTCGTTATAAGGCCTTACTAGAGTAGACGTGTTACGCATATCCTCCACAGGATATGTGCGGAGCCTCATAGGGCTTAGCGAGCCTTGGCACTCCGGCCATGAGGAGGATTCTTCCTGTAGATACTCTTTCTTCTATATACATTATTACCATTCCATATTATATGATACCAGTCATTGATATTCCGTGACAAGACGGGCGGCTTCTCGTAGTAGAGGGGTTTAATTATACTAAGATTTAGGTAGATCTCTACCCGAGGAGGCGGAGGGGTAGTTAAATATCTTAACTATAGATACTTATTAGCGATTTTTCGGTACCGAAATTATAAAAGATTATTAGCTAGTTAATTATTATTAGTTAGGATTTATATAGGCTATAGAAGGATATTATATTTAGTAATAGTAGTAGCTATTTAGCGTAGTAGACCTATAACGAGGCCTCGAATAGTAAGTTTTAAGAGGCTATAAACGTAAGTATCGTTATTATAGTAGAGTACTACTCTCGTACCTCGAAGTTAGTCTAGCTATAGGTATAAGGTATAATTAACGATCTATATCTCTTTAAACTAAATATCCTTACGAATATACCGTATTATAACGCGTTCTAAAAAGACGTTATATACTATAGTATCTAGCCGATCGAGTATATAGCCTCCTAGGCCGAATTTCCTAGAGGTATCGGTCTAAATATACTTGGTTTACCTATTAGCGGTATAGCGTAATAGGGAGATCCTATTCTAATCTTTTAGAAAGGTCTTCTACTATAGTAGATCCGCCTTTATATACTTAGTAATTGGTACTATTACTACCGGTCTTCGAATCGCGTTAAAAAGTCGTCTAAGAAAGATATAGCCTAGTATAACGATTTTAGCTATAAATAATAGAAAGTCTACCGCTAATTCTAGCTTATAACGTAAGATAATACGCCTATTTAGAAGATTATTAACGGTGTTTCTCGCCTTAGTAAGCTTATCTAGGGGGAGCCATCCCTATATAAGGATACTATCTAGTTCGATTTTTAGAAAATCGGCTTTAGTATCTTCGATATCCTTAATATAATTAATTATTATATCTAGCTAATCGTAAACGCGTTCGAAATTATAATAATAGGCCTTTATATTAGCTTATAAAAGAAGGATAGCGAAGAAATCGTCTAGATAATAGAGTACGAATAACTAACTAAGGACCGCGATTAGGATCTAGTTAAGTACTCTAACGAATAGATTAAAGAGGAATAGTAATATTTATAAGCCGAATAATAAATAGCGCTCTATCTAATAGGACCTATCGTATTAGAAGCCTAGTAACTATTAGTTAGAGGTAACTATAGATATATAACGAAAAGCGTCTTTTAGGTCTCTCTTAATAAGGATTATACCCGGTCCTTATCGTAGTAGTATATTAATAGCTTTATTAAATATAGTATATTCTAAAGAGCCCTATTCTTATAATATATCGTTATTAACTAAGTTACTAGGTAGAAATAAGAGGTTATAAATTCGTCTCTATCTACTATTATACTTTAGTACGAGGCCTAGAGGCGAGTAGACGAATAATGTTTCGGTAGTAAGGTTAATCTCGATAAGGCGATTATAATATAATTGTTTCTAGAGGTCTAACGAGAGTATTTTAGGTATAACGAGGGCCGAATAGTAATTATTACTTTTATAGGTTAATTCTAGACCTCTATAATCGATTTTTACGCCCTTCCGAAGAATAGCCGATAGGGCTATGGTAAAGTAGTAATCTAGATAATCTTTTAACTAATACTTCTATCTATCTACCTTTAGAGGCCTTTAGTAAGGCAAATCCGGATCCGTTATATTATATAACTAATACGGTAAGCCTTTAATAATATAGTATAGCGAGGCTAGTACCGAGACTAGTTATACCTAAGGGAGTCACGGAGCTATAATTTAGCTTCTAAGTAGAACTAAGTTAGAGTTAGTAGCTATAGGGCGAGACTTATACTCCTTTATAGGGTAACTATACTAATAAAGCGAGTAGATATAAAGATACTTATAAGGAGACCTATTATATTTGCCTAAGTTAAATTTGTTACAGCTTAAGAAGCTCTCTAGGGCCGACGATTTTACTAGTAAATTAGCCTAGAATAGCTTTAGTCTATATATAAGGTACTAGTAGTATTATTAATCCTCTAAGGTCTATATAATAGGGTTATCTTATCTATAGAGGATTTATTTAGCTATAAATAAGTAGTAGTAAGTCCGAATTAATTTAAATAAGAATATAAGGCTAAACTCTATAAGGCGATAACGATATTAGCCGAGGGCCGTATATAATTCTAATATAATATAAGGCTTTACTATAAAGAAGTAAATAGTATAGTAATAGACCTTAAAAGTACGTATAAGTTAGATAAGATTTATTAATTTCTATAGTATATCGTCTTTCTCTTTCTTTATCTTAAGGGTAGTACTTTAAGCGAGTATATTATAAGTAAGTTTTATATAGTTTCTAGACTAAAATGTACTCTAGAAAATCTACTTAAAGTACTTAATATTAATAGTAGGGTAATAATTAATAAGGCTAAAAAAAGGTTTATTATCTATATAATAGTATAAAAAGGATACCCTAAGACTATCCCCCGCTTTAGAATTAATCGTATCGTCTTCTAAATTATCTCTACTATAGTATCTAGAGTAGTATAATCGACTACGCTATAGCTTTCTTCGTAGACGAGTATTTTTAGCCTCTAATTAGACCTAACTAGAAAGCGGTAGTATTTTAGGAATTACCCGATAAGAGAGTATAGGCGTATTAGAAATATAATTTAGGCTAGCTATACGAGAGGTATTATTATCTACTATATAAGAGTCTTCGTCTATATTAATATAGCGTATATTACGTTTTGGAGTATACTTCTAAACGCGGTTCGTGGTATTCGCTTTACTCGATTTAGGAGGGTTACGAGGCTTACTTCTAGTCTTGCTAGCCTTTCTAGCTATAGTGGATTTAGTGGCCCTACTAGTAACGGTGGGGGTAATAGGTGGAGTACTAGAGCGAGTATTTATAATTATAACGATGACGAGAGTGGTTTATTTGGTAAAGGAGAAGTGCTTTTGGTATATAGAAGGCTAATAATAAGTCTAGGAAGTTAATAATAGTATTTAGTGGTACGAAAAAAGAATGTAATATGATATAATAAAGGAGACTCTAAAAGAGATGAATTGACTAAAGAGTAATTACTAGTGCAAATTACTATATTTATATACTCCAGGAAGGACACAGTCTCCTGAATCTCTTTGCCATGACCATATGGCCATGGCCATTATCATTCCACCGAATCCATGCACCGAAATACCACCGAAACCAGTCATGCGATATGCGATATCCGAAATCACTAACCCCCAGTCCTGCTGTGGCGAACCTTAACTATTGGCTTGCTCTTCATAGGAGTACGATTAGTTATTTTCTTCCCCATCCACCTCATTCTCAAGTACCTGCGTGCATTGAGACTGTCCTCAATGTCTTCTAGAGCCAAGCGGCTACCAGATAATGTTGCGGACTGGAGAGAGCTAGCTTTTGAATGGGACGCTACAGGGGGAATGGACGAGCTAGGCTCCCCGATGAAGATTTCATCAGCCTCCAAATTCGATTTCGAGCGCTTTTTGGGGCTTCAGGTACTATATGATTTCCCGAAGCCGCGCTCAGTGCTTCCGATGGAAATTACGAGTCAATTCCCTTCAACCCCTGGTCATCGTCTTGTCAATCTCCCACACATCCTATTTGAATGAGATAGGGTTGGCTCGCAAAAATGGTATCTCCCAAGACTCCATTGCGAAAACCCGTGTTTCCGGGTCATTGGGCGCATTTGTCAGTGTATGGCAACTACAAAGGCACGTGCTAGTCGGCGACGACCATGCCGCAGAAGTACCCAAAGTGTCCATCATCAAACCAACAACGCCCGTAGCGGAGCGGACTAGAGCCAAGATTCGATCAAGACAGCTTGAACAGGCAGCGACCCCCACCCCGGCGCCAAGAGCCATGAATACATCTCTTCTGAAGCGAACAGCCAGGCTGACTCTCACGAATGAGGGAGGAATCAGTGATAACAGATTGAGAAGCGCTAGTGGCTCAGCAACAGAAGTATCAGCAAATGAATCCGCAGAATATGGTGAAGTTTCATCAGATGACGATGATGATGATGTCCAGGACGAAAATGTCGACGATGGTGATGATGATGATGATGACGACGAGGAGAGATATCCTGGTATGCATTTTCCGAAGTGTTATTCGCGGCCATGTGTAACGTGACATCTATTGGAAGCAGTCGCTCCGCATGTGCGGCAAAACATGTCCTGAAAACATGTAGACCACAATAGTACTGACTCGTTTATCTCTTTAAGAGCAGGAGACCCCCATTGGTGACCCGAACGACGACGCTTACACCCCTCACCGAGGGCCCGGAGGTGGGTACATCCGAGACGAGCAAACGGTGAATGTATTTATACTCGCTCTGCTATCTACCATTACCGCAACAACAGTGCCTTTCGAGACAAGATGGGTTGCAGAGAGAAATGCCATGGTATTTCGAAAGAATGTTGAGTATGTAGCAAGGACGGATGGTCACCTTCGAAATCGTAAAAATCAGAGCTTCAGTCTGATCGAGGTGAAGCCTCGAAAGAGGGGAAAAGACGTCTCCATCCGCGTCCAAGAAACCGCGCAAATGGCGGCATGGATCTGTCAGGAGAACATGGAATCACACGATCCAAACAAGAGCTGCGAGTATGTCCCAATCGACTGCAAAAAAAAAATTTTTTTTTGCCAAAGTTTGACTGACATAGAACAGAATATTTCTTTTGTCCCAAGACAAGGACGAGATTTTCCTGACTTTCCCTCACTTCACAAAAGACTATGGCAAGCCCTGCAAAGACATCAAAGATCTAAAGGAGAAGAACTTTTTGACCATGCGGGAGTATGGTCCTTTTCTCCTCGATTCAAAAGAGCACATGGACTATATCGCGGTCTTTCTGCACGACTATACGCTTCACAAGTCAAGGCTATAGCATCTCTTTGGGGACGTTCGGAAAATGAAGGCAAACGTTAAGGACTTGGAGTGGAAGACATCTCCAGAAAGTGTCTCGAATTCTCGAGTTCATTTTGCTCTGCGTGAAGACTGCGGCTGAGTCTTCATAGATTGGTACCTTCTGTAATATCCAAGATAATCTGGCGGACTGGGCACGGACTTGGCAGGTGGCTGAAACTTCTGCAACTTCAAGTACCGATGGTCTTCTTAAGTGGCTACAAGAGATACCGCCCAGACGATATCGCAAGGACGTATATATCGCATCACAGTCATCCAACCTCGATGTCATAGATAGGACGGAATTCCATAGGGGCGATTTTTTTCATGAGACCGTTATAGACAAACTTTCATGAAAATTATATACTATACAAATTTGCGCCACCATACCTTAGATTTTTGAGGTATGAGGGTAACCACTTCCATTAAAAACGCAAGCTTTCCACTTTCACCACTCATTGACCGGCATGTACTCTAGTACGACTCCAAGACGAACATCTTTTCCAGCTTGATGTTCATGAATGTTTATGCGGCAGCTATAGAAGCTAATGAGCGCATATGATCTGAACTCTTCGTCCGTCCCCCAGACGACTATATTCGTGAAGGGAGCGGCACACTAATCATCAACCTCCTCTTCCACAACTCCGACTTTCAACGTCGGTGATAAAGCTATAGCTACATACTTCTTCGGCCGCCCGAGAAATCCATTCCTTTCGTGTCTCTCCGTGATAGGATCCGAGATGCTCGCCAAGGCAAGCAGATTGATGCAATGATGAGCAACCAAAGCCCTAAGACTTGTATAGCTCAGCAGGCTTTTCAAGCGACTATAGGACCGTTAGTGGAAACGTGCAGTCTCCGCCCGAACATCAGTATTTCAAAAGTAGAAAAGTCGGTGCTTACTTGTCAAGGCTTCTTTATTCCTCATGAAAATTTTGACTACTTTGTCCCAGTCCTAAGACGAAGAAGTGCGCCGGACTTGTGAGCATTATCAGCTCAGCCAAAGCTAGTCGAACCCGGCTTTAACCACGGGAGATTGACACAAATCTAGTCATAGATAGAAATGATAATTCAGGTATAGCAACCTTTCAGCGCAGCCACCCACATACTTTTCCCCTTATAAAGGCCAAAAGGAGCTAAGCTGGATCACAAGACGGGCGCAAGACGAGACGTACTCCCAAGCACAGAATCATTAAGTCTCAATGCAATGCCTGAAAAACTAGGCTTTGTTGTTGTCAAAGTTTTTTGTGTCTAAGGGACGGAGTGCTAGCGAAGTATTAAGATCAGGGGATCTAGGATATTATCAATCGTTATAATTGTCTTTCTTGTTATAGAACCGGGGAACGCGGGGTGGGTAAAGGTGAAGTTGATTGGGTTGAGATCTATCGTTGATTGTATGTTCTTGAGAGCGGATATGCGGGATGCAAGATCTTGAAGGAACGGTATAAAGGTTATGACTTCTAGGATTGTCCTGGTTTCTACAAAAAAAGTGAGAAATACAAGTAAATTCCTGGAGCTACGTTGTATTGGTCGTATAACATCAATAATCAATTATAGCGGCTCTATAAGTATACAACTAAGCGCGCGGGAAGGGCTGCTAGCCTCAATACGAGGCCCGTCGTAGATCGTTGGGTCCAAAGAGGAATGGCGCTGGTGAGTTTTCAATACCTCGGCGCGTTGGGACCATATATAGTTGTAATGCTACTAGTTTGTGTTTTGCAAAGTAGCTCTCTCTATGGATGCCGTGAGCAATGAGCGCTATGACTCTACGCTGACACCGACAATGCGCTCGTACCAAGGTGAGAAGAGCTGTCAGTAAGATAAGTTGTGGTTTCTACTGAAATGAGCCTTTCTAAGCCTCTAAACGCTAGAGCAGAGCCACACTTACCAGCGTAGAATTTTGGCTTTTTGGCCTAGCCAGCCGGAGAGACCTCACTTCGGATAGCATCTTACTAAGGGCATCGGAACGTTGAAACAATGAGCGACCTATGCCTCGCTGTAGCTCAGTGGGCTTTCCAGCGCGGGAGGTAGCTCTAGCGCTATTAGTAAAGACCTGCATTCCCCGCCAAAACATTAGCTTACCAATTTCAAGAAACTCAGAGCCCCTCCTCAGTCTCGTTCGGTCCGCCCATCAGCGTAGCCACGTCTTTGAAAAATGACTCCATCTCCCTAGCCCACAAGCGAAGGTCATACGCGTGACTTGTGACCATTCTCATGTGTCCACTGTAGTCGTCCGAGCCAGGTTTTGAGGACAAGTAATCCATATAATCCTGGTCGTAGATAGCAACCACAATGAAGGCTTGGTATCCCTCCATCGAGATCATCCACGCACTTCTTTCTCTGTCAGAGCTATTCGAAAGAGTAAATTAGCTTAGCCGGAAGATCAGAGGGATGTAAGAGGAGATATGTTTTCAGCAATAGGTATACCTGGAAGTTCTCTTTCGACAAATTAGCATACCTTTGTTTTTTGATTTGATTGTCGTTATTGTAAATAAAAGCTGCCATCTGCGCCCCAATCTGACGGTAGACACTATGGTTGAGAGATCTTGGAGTCCGTTTGACTTCAATGAAAGCCATGATACCTTGACGACTAGGCGTCATGATAAGACCATCGACGCAGGCTTGGTACAAATTAGTTGTTTGGTCTTTGGGGATGACAAATGCTCTGCGGTCTGACACCAATCGGCCGTAGAAGCCCATCACGTTGGAAAGTGCCATGAGCAAGTTTTCCAGACACATGTTGACTATCTGTTCATCGGATAGGACGAGCGTGGTCCTTTCATAGTCTCTTTGGGCTAGCCTTTTGTCTATATTAGGCGCAGAACTCAGCTCGGTCCCAGGACTATCGCCAAATTGGGACTCATCTTCAACTTCTCTGTAGTTGGGTTCTTCTTGATTGCGTTTAGGGCGTCCTCGAGGGGGAGGTGTAACCGGACTAGTATTGATGGCTATACTCTGGAATGCTGTATTGAGCGCTGAGCCAAAGATTGGTACAGATGGTGGCGATAGCGTTGATGCGAATATTTTCAAATCTGTGGTATCGTCGTCACTTTCTTCGGGTCCTGTAATATCTAGAGGCTTCCACGTGACGATCTGGTAAAGCTTTTCCAAACCATTGCCAAAAGGTCCGACTGCTCGGTAGTGCTTCGCATTCCATTTTGTTCCAATGTTGGTATTCGTGCTAAGAAATTTCTGTACTGCTTGCAACGACTTGCTCTCCTCTATCACAGCAGTCACTTTTTCTCTAATTTCCGCACGAAGATACTGGTCTCGAAAATTCCGCCTTGCGTTTTTTTTCAACGACATTTCGTCAGTAAAGAGTATACGGAGTGGAAGGTAATGCTCCATAGTGAACTTGCTGCCGCTAGGTAGAGCAGAGCACTCCGAAAACAATTGGGTAAAAGGTACGTTATTCTGCCGAGCTAAGGTTTCCCAGCCTCGTCGGTCTTTTGGTACGAGCAGCGACATGATGGATTACACCTTTGTTGATGGACAAGAACTTAGTGACTATATAAGGTACTCTAAAGATGGTCCAAGTGAAGTAAAAGTAGGGCATATATTGATTGATATTTACTCGTGTCTCCATGAGCGAGCCCTCGGAGCATGAGGAAATCTAGCCGAGCGCGCTAGTGTCGGCCCGGGCCTTAGCGCGATTTTTTGTTGTCCCGGCATCAGCAAGAACAACAACATGAACACCGTCCGCTCAACAGTCAACAATCAACAATCACCCATCAAAGGTATCACAGTCCTATAAAAAGTCGCAGTTCGCTCTTTCCGAATATCATTCTACTAGACGATGGCCACTCAACCGAATAAGGAGGGCAAGCAACTCCGCGCCAACTTTGTGAGGATCATCGATTTACTCTGCGACCTTGCAGAGCAGCAGTTTAAATCCGAATTGAACTTTGACGATGGCGGGATAATGTCTGAGGCAGATAATGCGATGATGCGGATCTCGTACGATGGTCTTGCAAGCCAGGCATTCTGGCAGCCGTACTCCAAGGACGCGAAAATCGAGGCGGCATTAGACGATTTCGAGGAGATGATTGAAGATATCGAGAATGAAGTTGTACGCGGGCCAACACAAACCGTAGAGGATGCATATATTCTCAGCATAAAGTACAGCAGGTTTTTGTACTTCTGCGTGACGAATGCTGCTTTTTTTAACCCGGTCTTTGGCGGAGAACCGATAAACCTTTTTGGAGATCATGGCGTCGGCGAGGCCGACCCAGTAGGCCCCACGGGTCCCCGTATATTTGAGGAGGTTTCGTAAGTACTTACCTGTATACTTTACCCGGCTCCAAGAAATCATACTGACCGCTTCGATATAGTTATAATGGCCTGATCTGGGACGACTTGCATGTGGAAACGGGTCTGAAGTTCGGTTCGTGCGGCTATCCTCATATCACCATTCTCTCCATCCAGCCACAGCAAGCTTCCGGAAATGAGCTCATGTACTCGGAGTTTTGGACTCTCTACTGTTGCGCCGTGAGACTTTGCCTACGTGTTAAGAACGCTGTCATTAAGACTCTTCCAGTAAGGCTGCGTTACTTGGCTTTAACACTAGTTCGTGCTGATGCAATTAGATACGCCTGGTTTCATTATGCGATAGGCGCGCCCGTGTGGTCTCGGCCGTGTTCAGCTCGGGCTATATTCGCTGCTTGACCTATAGATCAGCCGATCCCAAGGGCGAAGATGTAAGCTGCAAAGTCCACATTGGAGACTATTACGATTTCAGAGAGTCAGCGTCTGTTCTATCGTTCGCAAACGAGATGGTCGCACAGCCAATTGGTACTGAAACAATCCCCGAGGAAGAACCTAAGGCAAAGCGTAGGGGACGTGTGTCTAAGGTACCGCTTCCAAAATGACCTAAAGTATACGTATAGCTGACTACTTTGAATTATAAGGGCTGAGCATTTTCTGTTTTCTTGTTGAAGATGTGTCTTGAATGGACGTTCTGTACCAGACTGCAGCGGTAATAGCAGTGTCACAAACAGTCAGCTAGTACTACGATACCCACAAGGAATCGTGCGCGACCATGTCACGGGCTCTCTTTGCGGTCAATCCGTATTGCATTACAATGCGCCATAGTTGGCAGTACCTTTGATTTCTGTTAGAAGAAGCTTTGCATCAAAGTCTTGCATGGAGGCTCACTAGATACCTGCAAAGAACACAGTACTATACTTATTGTCCGGCGACCTCCGATGGCTCTGTGTACAATCCAAAGTATGCACGAGCATCTCAACAAATTCACTACACCCATAAATCCCAGCTCTTACCACTACTCGTCAGCCTCATCTGAGCTCTTCAGTTCCCCTTTAGTATTCTCTCTTTCTCTAGCTGAATTCCGAAAAAAGCCGAGTGCATTTTCGTGACCCCCTTCACTTCCTCCCGCCCGCTTAATCGAACAACCCTATAGGTAATGCAGTAGTACTATATCAAATGTTAAAAATACCGCTTCCCAAATACAATCCAACGCGGCGATTCAGCAAATGCGGGAAAACAATGTGGCATTATAGTACAGCGCCTGCACTGCCATGCAAGCACAGGTCCTGAATACGCTCAGCGCACTGAAAGCGTTTTGGCGGCGTAGGGCTGAGCGTTCTTCGGCGCGTAACCCTCGCGGGCATAAAATTTGTCTAGATTTGGCGACTTCTTTACTTATAGCCCGAGTGATAAGATCCCCGAGAATCTAGACTAGGTGCTCGGGTATAGTACTCCCAAGCCTACTTCATGCTGTCTACTCAGAAGCGCTGACTCGCAACACTGTGTCAAAGCCTCCTTTCTATTACACCGTCTCATTTCGGCCCCCTCCCCGTTACTATCTCTTAATTGACCGTCTCTCGTTAATCTAGCACTACTAGACGAGCAAAAGCAGTTTTCTGACAAGATTAAGGACCCGCAATAAGGGTATTCTTACTACGCTTACGCGCAAAGTGTTCTACGAAATAAAAGGCAATGAAGGACCTCAAGGTGGGAAGTGCCTTACGAATAATAGGTAGTGGAATAGTAGGTTCTGCAGAGGTAGGTATCAACAATCTTTGCGTACAGACTTGGATTATACTGACTACGAGTTAAGGAATCCTCTACAAGGCAGCGACTATTATACCCTCCCTCCTCCACCTCTGAATATATCTTAGAGTAAGCTTCAAAAACACCCTACGCTTCTTCCAGCGTGTCTGGCTCGGGCCTACGCACCACCTTATATCCCACTGGCACCCTCACGTTCTCGCGGCTTTTGCACTGGCTTAGCACTCATGCGCCTATACGCGTGTGGATGGAGAGCCTGAGGTACCGAGATATGAAGGGTTTAGCTTTTTGGAGGTTGTGGAGAGGAGAGTTGGCGAGGACAGAGGAGTCTGTGAGGTCGAGGGAGTTGGTCGTGGTGTTGTTGGTGCGGTGGACGTGGTTGAGCGTGGAGTTGTAAGGAAGGAGACGGTTGGAGAGCAATCGGTGATCGAAGAGAATGACTTCGTATGTGCTGTGGTAATTGGAGGATCGCTATCCTTCGTATTTGTAGATGCATGAAGTAAGAAGACCCGTTAAAGACAAAATTTATGGAGTGATTTAGAACGCAAACGAAGTACTAGATAAGAGTTAACTCAGCCACCCCACGAAATGGAAGGACTAGAGAGCTTCTAGCACCACCATCCCTATTAACCTCCTCACCCGTATCCTCCTTACCCACCACCGACCCCTCAGGGCTCAGAAACACGAAATTTCCCTCCTCATCCTCCTCCACATACGCCTCCCCCTTGGCTCCCAACATCTCTATCGTAGTAGTAACATCCTCTATGTGCCCTCTCGCTTTGCTCTTTTTGCCCTCGTCGCCATCTTTTTCATCAAACCACCAATCTTCTGCCTCAAACTTCTGCCCTTGGGCTCTCATTGCTTCTTTCCTCTCTGCTTTCAACTCCTGCCATAGTTGCATTGCTTTAGGAGATAGTCGTAGATCGGTGTTGAGCTTTGGCGTTTCTTGCTCTCTTTTGGAGCGGGCGCGGAACCATTGGACGAGTTCTTGCTCGACAGAATAAGGGATGCCGCTACGGTCTTTGCAAGTGATTTTGGCTCGGAGCCAGCGATTGTCTTGTTTGCGGTGGCGGTTCTATAGTTGTTGCATTACTGTTTTGAGTAGTTGACCTGCGATGCTGTCAGTCTGTAGCTTCTAAAGAGATAGGAGATAGAGCCGTGGGTCGCTTGTGGCACTGCGGAGAACTCGTAGAAGAGGTATCATACCATTTTCATTTCGGCGCTCAAGTCTCCTCGCACGCTTTCGCGCGCGATACTGTCGTCCTGCATCAAAGTTGACATCTCTCCCATTAGAACGTATCTTGGCCATCTTGAGATGTAATCGTGGTGATGTGATTGTGGTAACAGTGCGCGAGATCTGACAGAATTCGATATGGTGGTGGTTACCTTAGATGTGGTGTTGTGCGAGGCTGGAAACTTAGTACAGCGCGAAAGATAATTAAGATGACAGCTTGGTGGTATCATTCAGCATTTAAAGTATATGTTTGATAATAAGAAGTTTCATACATGGCCAGATGGGTCACTAGGTCAGTGGTTGTAGTGATGACAGTTTAACTCTGTAGCGTCAGCCCCTGTTCTACCCCCTGCAACCTAGGTTTCCTCATTCGAGGTTTATCCTTAAGCGAGTGGTGGTTCGAGTCATCGAACTGCTGCGATGAACTTTTGCATTTTTTGAATTTTGAAGTCCAAACGCACAGTCTTTATATATATTGGTCTTCTATATCTAATTACTCTCTCTACAGGTTTTTTGAAGCTCTTAAAGACTCTCAAAGGTACCCGAACGTGGAGGAGGGGAGAAAAGAAAGAAAGAGTAGGTTCTCACTCACAACACAATAGTCAGCCCTAGCGTAAACACCACCGAGGAACAACACCTCAACCACTAAAAAGCAAGGTCCTCTGAACTCTTACACTGGCAAGCTTTTCTACCGTCAAGAAAGTTTCGGAAGAGATCACAATTATGAGTGCTGCGTTGTAGGGAGCAAAATCACGGGGATAACTTAGCCACATCCTACAGCAGATATGCAACCAATGCATAAAACATACAATTTAACAGCATGAAAACGGCAACAGTGGGGCACAATAGCTACTTTGAAGATTTCTAAAGTCTGGTAAGCTCTCGATCCCAGCATTAGGAAGTAATGACTATCATTTCAAAGGCTTCGAAGCGCCTCGCACTTTTAGTGTAGGAATCCAAATTGCGCGGCGGGATCTTTAGAAGATCCTGAGTAAGTTCGAAAATTGCTACTACGATTTCGAAGAAGGTTCACCCCTGATAGTTTGCTTGCACGGTGAACTGCCTGCATTGCTGTGGAACTGTCGTTGTTCGTTCTGGAGAAGACTGGTGCCAAGGCCGCGTCTGCGCTAGGCGCGTCTCACAAAGTCAAAGACATGCTGAGGCTTGACATTGAACTTTTCAAATAGACCACTTTGTCCATTCAAGCCTCCAACATATCATAGACCTTTGACACTTGTTATTTCATTTCATATCACCAAAGGGGAGCAGTATCGGATCTGCAATCTTATTCGGCTGGAGAATCAAGCATGTAGAGGGTTCAAGACGGACCTTGAGAGTAATTAGACACCTGTAATTCTCTAGAACTCTTGCATCCTTTTGATCTGATGGCAGTACCTCTTCTTGACCTTAATAATTAATAAGAACATTTCGAACCATCACTCTAAATAATTATTGATGTTTTTGCACCTAATGAGGATCGCAGCGAACACGCCCTGGACCACTGTCAACAGACACGATATGTTCTCCGCGGAGAGCAAATCGTGTCTCTTGACAATCTGATCCTTACCATGTCGCTATCCATGTGACCGCCAGGTTCCAGTACCTGTTTTGGCTCCCAAATCGCGAGCCTCCGTGACAACACCTACTCTCGGGCCTCCGAGCCCACCTGAGCATGCGCCTTACTGGAGGTATAGTATAACGGCAGCACAGCAGACTCACAATCTGGAGTAGGTAGCAATCGACTACCCTGCGGATGCCATAATAGCAGTGGAATGGTATTGGGAGTGTCAGAATGGTGTATGTTGGGGTCTTAAGGGGAGGTAGCAAGACGGTAATAACGGAAGCGGTATCTGCATGAATGCACGAATGGAAATCTTTTTAGCAAGAGGAAGACAAGCACATCATTCATGACAATGATGTCACAGTAGATTCGGTGGCTAGTAGCCACATGCTTCAAAATCGGGTTCAATACCACCACTGCACTACGGAGAAGCCTGCCCACCAGCCATGCCTGCTAGCCAGCCTGCTTTGGAGCATACTTCCGAATACCATATTCCAGTCGTTTATTACGCGGTTCAAATCGCAATTCAAATCAACAGTCGGATGCACTACCACTCGGTATAATCAGCCTACGCCGGCCATTTATCCCCGCACTAGTTAGCCTTCTCGCCGCAGCCAGCCCTGTTCCAATCATCCAATCAATGGACATGGAGCTCATGGATCATGGGAAGGATTTACAATGAACTTGCAGTAGATCTGGAATGACGAGGACGTCATTTTCGTGGGTTTTCTGTGGGCGCGGAGAATAAATCGTATCTCTTAACAACAACGGTCTTCCTCCTATGGAGATCTGTGAGTTAATAAGCCAATGACGCCAGTTTGTTTAACTTGGCCACCGTCTCACAAGTGGTCTCACTTTATTTACATGTTTATAAGGAAGTGTTTCAGATAGGTTCTTGTTGGTACACAGTTAACAGAATACCGTTTTTATTACCGCGAACGAGAAAATTATTCATTCGAATCTCTTTCGCAGAGGATCTAGATTCCGAAGAGTGCAAATGATAGCGCGTACATAATAGTCTAATCGCCAATGGTTTGAGGATCCCAGAGTGATTATAATTGTTGATATTGTATGCTAAGATGATTACAGGCTTCCTACATCTCACATCTTAACCACTCAATATCAGCACATTAGATCTAGATTCTGAAGAGTGCAGATAATAGTGCGTATGCTATAATACATTTGGAAGTAGTCAGAGTGGTCAAGACTTTGTATAATTGAAAGAATGAGATGCTAGGATAGCTACAGGCTGGCACCTAACAGTCCTAGATCTCGAAGAACCATGCGTAACGCTCAATAATAGCTATAGGCCTTACTACTAGCTATGAGACTCAAGAGTAATAAAAAAAGTTATTGCTAGCTATATTCCCAATGGGAAACCTTACGCGACACTCAATAATAGTTATATGCCTCATTGCTAGCCATATGCCTTATTCCGTAACACCTAGAGTCCTCCTTTTAAAAACAGAGACAAAATTAGCATAGACCGTTAGAGCGCTATTAAGGATATACTCAATAATCATAAAAGTTCAATTGTATATATAGTTATTAATCAATTGCAAATGAAGATATCTATATTTATTCGGTTAAGGAAATTTTGTTACTGTGAACCACGGTGAGATTTTTTTTTTTTGGCAATTGATCAACAACTATACATCTGATTAGTCTACTACGATTGCTAAGTATACTCTCAACGGTTCTCTAACGGCCTATATTAATTTTATTTCAGTGTCTTTAAGAGAAAAGAGGAGGATTCTTGGTGTTACGGTTCAAGAGTTAGAATATATGGCTTTCATTGTATGGTTCTCCGAGAGTCATTTGGCTAGTCATAATCTTAAAGGCGAAAGAGACCGATTTAGAACTCTATATATTTGGCTTTAGACCGAGAATGCGATATTGCGGAGAGAAGTGGACTCCGCTACTGGCGAGGTGTCGAAAGGGCTTCGACCGCGAGAGGTAGGTGAAACCTATAAGCACGGGCCGCGGATCTTTCATTTCTAAGAGAGAGAATAGATATCGCCGTCTTCATTAGCGACGAGCTTGCACCTCTCGTCATGCTTATGTCTAGTATTATGCGGACTACTTTCTACCTTCGGGTAGAAAACAAATGGCCCCAAGCTATCTATAGATTAAGCAGTTCTCTTCTTCTTAGATAGCAGTCGAGTAGAGATCAATCGATCATCTCTATACACTATTTGATAAGGACGAGGAGCTCGTAGAGCTCAAAGCTGAAAACGCCGACCTTCATCGTGTGGTCGAGGAATTACGGGCTCGAGCAGACTCCGCCCCTGGCTAGGCACCAAGTAACATGGGAACAACGAGCGGGGTGAGTCCTCAAGGGTCTAGAATACAAAAAAATCAAACCTATAAGAGACTCCTCTCGTCATCTTCCCATCTTTGCTTTACTCACTTCACCATAGAGCTTCCCAAATAGCCAGATACTTTTTCTAGATTTCTTCTTCTTCTTTCGCTGACTACTCTTCCTAACGAAATCTATCCTCCGGTATAGTAAATATTTTATGGCAATCTTATAGACCGGGGATATCTCGATTTTATTTTTATTGTCAACACTCCTATAGACCGTGCTTTACGCCCGTGAACGTAAAAGAAAGGAGGAAGAAATGAGGGACGAGGATAAGGAGGCGATATAGAGGAGGGAAGAATAGATAAGGTGGGGTGAAGCAGCGGCAAGAAATGCCGATAAAGAGAGTAGGATGAGGGGAGGAGAAAGGAAGCCAATAAAGTTGATGAGGAGAGGAGGAAAAGGGCCAATAAACTTGATAAGGCGAGGCCTCAGAATAGAAGAGGACCAGAAGACGAGGAGGGGAAGAATGGAAAAAATGGAGAAGAAGAGGAGGGAAGAGGCGGAGGAGGAGGACGAGAAGAGGAGAAAAAGGTCGGATGAGGAGGACGTGTCTCCAGCTGAACTGCCGGCATTGTTTGCAGGAGAATATTGGCCAATAGGGTGAAACAACGAGGTTGAGCTCCAAAAGGGACGAAGACTAGGCAACGCGTGGTTACATGTATTAAAGCACTTGTATGGAAGAAATGCAGAAAAATTTCTAGATGCCTTCCAAACCACAACAACGAAAGCAATACCGGGGATGATCCCAGTACTTTCAGGTCATTTATTGCATGAAGCTTGGCTGACCATTGTCGAGATATATCGAGGGTTAATTTCCATATCGCTCTAATACAGAGCTTAGATACATAGTTCCTAGTTTGCTAGACAAATGGCTTCTGTCCACCAATGCCATTATGAGCATGTCAGGGGCCAAAAACGTTGCTACCGCAGATGATACTGATACTGACCGCAGTTGCCTTTTCGAGATGGGAAAAGTCGCAAAACATGCGATACCTACGGAAGGAGCAAGCACTCGTTTTTCCTGTATGTAGACGTAAATTTTCTTCTCCGTTTTTCTTTTTTCCTTTTTCTCCTGTAAGCTAGGCATCATGACTGACCAGATCAAACCGGCCGAGAGGATCGCCCATGCTATCAGTCGTAAGACTGTAAGGTCAGACACTGATCTCATCATCTCCCAATCTTTGCCTTGACTTTCTCATTGAAGCTCCCATCTATCAGCACTGTTCTTTGGAGTCACTCCCTTGCTTCGCCCTGTATCCCTGTATCAGCGTTTCACCTACCCAGACACTAACCTTGATTTCTCACTCCACTCATCTTTCTTTCACTTTCTGCTTATCTCTTCCCTCAAAAAGAGCCTCACATGACAGCAAGGAACTTCGCTTCAATTTCTCAAACTCGCCATCTTGCATCTTTCAAACTCTTTCTCACTCAGAATATCACTGCTCTACTATTCATCACTTCCCCCTCAGCTAAATAGATTCTCGGACATATCAAAGCTGACCCAAAGATGTGCTAGTGCAATTACCTGGACGGGGGCTTGCTCGGCGATCATTCAATTTGTTCAGTTTTTATGGGGAGTTGTCTGGGCCCTTCTGGGCAGGAGGTGGGAGAAGGAGAAGGAGAAGAAAGAGGAGGAGAGGAGGAGAGAAGAGGCGGAGAAGAAGGAGGAGGAAGACGAAAGGAGGAGGGTGACGGCAGCGGCGGCGGACGAGGAGAGATGGGCGGAGAAGACCGCCACCATCGACCAGTTTACCAGACTGGTCGAGGAAATCCGGTACGTCAAAACTAAAAGCTTCCCTGACCACTTCGCGACTTGCAGGCTGTGCTCCTGTTGCCCATAATACCTGAGAAATCGCTGTTGTATCTTTTGTCGCTAAGAGAAGAGAAAATACTGATTTTGAGCGATTTTTAGTGCGGACGCCGACAATCTTCGCAGGCGTGTTGAGCGGCTGGAGGCGGAGCGCTTAGGCGTCGAAAAAGCGAAGAAGACAGCGATGAACTCCCTCGGCCATCGACTAAGAGAGCAGACCACGGAGATTGACGCCCTCCGTGCGGAAAATGAGGATTTGCGACGTCGAGCGGGACCCGTCCCTGGCTAGCAACCAGGTGACGCTCGGGAGGCTCCGACGTCGACAGGTGGGTGATACCTATAAGCACGGGCCACCCCAGAGTCCATAATTCTGGGGGGGAGTGGGTGGCGCCCTCCTCATCAGCGACGAGCTTGCACCTCTCCGTGGTGCTGATAACTAGTATCCTGAAGTGTCAGGAAAAGCAAAGACAAGCTCATAAGACATCCTCGGCTAGCATATCAGAATCGAGGTAAGCATCCTAGGCTGTGCGGCATACACAAATCAGATTTTCGCAAGCCAATCTTACTGACACTACTCGCAGAATGATGATGCCCGGCGGTAGAGATCATTCCTCCCATCAATACACTCGAACCTTGGTCCGGATTCCGAAGGCCCAATACTGTCAATATTCGAATATAAGCTTCGTTCCGCCATCAAATTACGACCCTTGATTCAAGACAGCACTATCTGAATTCGAGCATCATATCCGAATCATACCCACAGCCTGCAGCTGCACGTCAACCAAATTCGTGCAGACTCACCATGCTCAAGGCCAACAACAATCCGTTGTCTCCGGCTATACCGAGCAGCATTTCAGCCCCTTCAGATAGCGATCCATATCACCTGTCTGCCAAATAGCCATGATTCGAAAGCTTCGCATCCAGAAGCACCCTTTATATCTCCGTCGGTTTTACCTGCGCGAGCCCTAGCTTCTGTCCGCCAAACAATTGCTCGGATTTTCGCGGCCTATCATTGGCAAACGCCCTCAAACACCTTGGTCCTCAATCGTCTTGGCCATCGATCGTCTTGGTCCTCAATCGTCTTGGCCATCGATCGTCTTGGTCCTCAAACGCCTTAGCCCTCGATCATCTTGATCCTTGACTGCCCTAGTCCTCGATTGTCTTGGTCCTCTTAAACGTCTTAGCTCTCGATCCTCTTCATCCTTAACTGCCCTGGTCCTCGATTGTCTGGGCCCTTAATTGCCCTGGTCCTCAATTGCATTAGTCCTTAAATATCTAGATTTATAATCGCCTTGGTCCTTAACTACCTTGGCCCTCGTTCGTCTTGGCCCTCGATCATCTGGTCCTAGAGTGAATCGCTTTCGTCTATGATATTTTATATCCGCAAATCGACTAGTCTCGCAGGTGAAATCAGGATTCAAGTCATTAGGGTCAGACCGAAAGCCAAAAGGTCGTCGGGCTTGCGCGCCGCAAGCGGCGTGCCGCCACCACAATTCGCTTCCTCAGCCTACCAGTAAACGATTCACCCTAATTCCAGGCAACGCTCATACTATCCATGTCCGAGTATCCGGACTAACCCTCAGAGGGATAGATTAACAGCCATAATACTCCAGCTTTCCACCAGGCAGGTAGGTGACCGAACAACTTCATAGGTAGATTTATATTACTAGTAAAACTTTGCGAAGACAGGCTTTAGACCCTCAAGCCGCCTTTACCGCAATGACGGAACGTGTTGGGAATCAGCCAATAGATAGCCTCTCTTATAATTAGTTATTAATTAGTTATCCCGTATTAATAGATTCGTACTCGGCACTCTCCTTGTATTATTACTTCTATATTATTAGTATAGTATTAGTATAATATTATTGAAGGGTTAGGGTAGGGTCTTTGCCTAAGAAAAAGAAAAAATCAGTAGATTTGGGAGTGGATTTAAGAGTGGGTTTAGGAGTGGATTTAGGAGGCCTTAAATTCGCCTCTAGGAATTTACAAGCTTTCTACTACTAGGAAGTCCCACGCCCCAGCACATATTTATTGTAGTGGTGGTGTTCCAGTGGTGGTACCTGAATATACTACTAATTTTGGTGGGGTTCTATGTAGATTTGCTGGTATTATGAATTGCCGGGCTTGGAGCAAGACCTTGATAAATTTGTTGAAAGACCTGCACTCGCGCCCTGAATTCATCATCATCATCATCATCATCATCATCGCCCAAGGTGAGCGTCCTTGGAGAAATATGGGCCAAAAAGTATCCTCTCTCAGGAAGAAAATTCGAAACGCTAAGAAAGATGCTCCTCGGCTCATTAATACAGACGGATCGCCCTCACGAGTCACGTCATCTGAGAAGGAATGCGCTGTTCTGTCCGCAAGAGCAATAGGTGGCCAGGAGTGTGCTCCTCAGCACAGCAGTGCAGATGAATTGCTCTCACGAGTCACCTCATCTGAGAAGGAATACTCTGTGCTCTCATCAAATGGACATCTTGGCGTGCAGTCCAGCATAACAAGGACTTCCTCAAATGATTCGTCCCGCATCCAAGAATTGCAAATCGACCCCAATCCGGGAATCCTACTCACATTGCCCACCGAGCTCGTACTCAAGATTACAGACCACTTGCCACCAAGTAGCATCGTATCGTTAAGCTACTCATGTAGGACAGTTTGTACCCGCATGGGGGTAGTGTCCACCGAACAAGTACTAGGAGACGAATTTCTTATGGGCCGATGGAAAGTCTCCGCACCATCTGTCGAGATGCGAAACATTCGATCATTGGAGCGTCTGGAATGGCGGCGTATGTTGGATCGAGACAGAGAATCTCTTTTCCCCAGTCAAGGCACTCATGAGTACGATCGCTCACTATTATCAAAAAGATTACTCGCCGAGCTCAGCGAGGAACGACACTGCTTAGATAGTTCTAGTCGACTTTCGATTTGCACCCATCGAACATGTCTAGGATGGCGGCGTATATTGTACCGGGACAACAAATCTCCTTCCCCTGAGTTATACTGCAGTCTGTGCTTTCGTAAGCACGACCGCTCACTATTCTCAACACAATCACACTCTGCGCCTAGCGTGCACCGTCGCTGTCTAGGTAGTGCTGGCCGACTTTGGATTTGTCCCTTTCGAAAACTCAGTCTTGAGGACCTGATCGGCTCTGGAAGAACGTCAAACTCCGAGGGCTGTCGAGGCGACTTTATGCATTCAGACGGCTCAAGCCACTCATTCTGCGGCGGAGACGGTCAAAACATGACTTATTCCTACTGGCCGATTTTGAAAGCGAATCCAAACCGCCCGCTGTTGGTTCTTGAGGTAATGCAAGCTTTACGTCCACTGAACGTACCAATATGCCCGCACATGCGCCTGAACAACGCACTTGTAGCTAGTCATTACAGCCAAGAATACCAAAGAAACCGAGCAGGCTTGCAGGAGAGAGATTTCATACCAGGCTATTGGTTTTGGAAAAGTACATCAGAATCGAAGAGCACGAAAATATGCGACTTCTGCGGCGCCGAGATTAAGTTCGGTATAAGGTCCCAAGGAATCCTGGCCGTCCTCGTCATAAGGGTCATTGATACTCGACTTGATACTTATACGGACCGTGACTGGATTCGTCATGTCGCTGATCCAGTCGACTTTCAAGAGTACACAGAGGCATGGGATACCGCTGCTGATACATGCTCGCAGAGAACTGGGTCTGGTCCTATAAGTTCAAACCTGTTTTGTCGGAGCATCACCTAAAGTGATTTCTGGGGTGAAGGTGATTTCATGGAAATGAGAGATATGTCTGATATCTCGGTAATTCTCACACCCGGCATCTCTTTCTGGAACGATTTTGAAAGATGTACAGCTGGCAGTGCTTACAGCTTGATGCCACCGAGTTCACGGTATGAGAGTGGGATGAGATCAAATAGATGATAGTCGCACGGTGATGAGATCAATATACTCCTCTAACGCTCGAGCCTTCATTGTTGATTGTTCATGCGTATAGGCGTTTCCCTAACTCGACCAAGATAGCGTGCAGGGTAACTGACTCTCGAGTGTTACGATGCAAGATCGATATGATCTCTGAACCTTTCCTGACTTAGTGAAAGTATCAATAGTAGAGTCACAGTCTGCGTACGACTAAGGGTTAAGCGAGCGTGATCTGTCCGTTCCATCTCATGACAAAATTAGTTTCATGTGGAGACATCTCCGACTCTTTAGCACTTCGTTCGCCACAGTGGGACTGGGGGTTAGTGATTTCGGATATCGCATATCGCATGACTGGTTTCGGTGTTGTTTCGGTGCATGGATTCGGTGGAATGATAATGGCTATGGCCACATGGCTATGGCAATGAGATTCAGGAGACTGTGTCCTTTCAGGAGTGCATATATACTGCTTCTTGCACTGTAATTGCTCTTTAGTCGATTTATCTCTTTCAGAGTCTCCTTCATTGTATTGCATTGTATTGTATTCTTTTTTCGCCCACCCACCCCTGCCTGTATATATATATCTATCTACTCCAGGTCTATATCGAATAGATATGGGAGTCTTCTTAGTGCTGTGGAGGCCTGAATATGCCTTCAGGGGTCACTGTTCGGCCTGCCCATGGCAATGAGACAGGCCAACCACTGTTACAGCTACCTCCTATGAGCATTTGATCATTTGCATGGTTCGGATGTGGCGAACGAAGCACTAATTATCTTTTTACACTTCTCGCTTTCACTCGCTCACTTTTTCATTTTATTTATACCGCACACTTTTTTTACTTTCCATCTGTCCTTACTTCTCTCCCTTCCTTCCTTCATTCCTTCCTTTCCCCACACTTTCCCATCCTCTTTCTCATACTAGGAAAATAGCAAAGAATGGAGCAAGTCGACAGGATCCGCTTTTCGAGCTTACTCATAGTGCCATGTGACTCTCACATGGCCATTCGCCTGGGGAAATGAACAACTACGGGCTCCAACCCGACACAGACTCTCTTTACAAGGAGACTAATGGCGGTCCATTACATACAAATAGCCCTTTTTCCCACCATGGCAGACTAGAATTCCGGCCTATATCGCGATCAGAAATCATCGACGGTGCTTATTATATTATTAACCACTAAAAGACAAGACGAACGGAGGGGTATAACAATTTATTAGTATAGCCAGCCGCATATATGCTAGTGCGCAGGTTAGCCTGATACAGATTAGTACACATAAAATGAGCAAAATCTATGAGGCTGCCATTAGGATGGCGTGACCCGGGTGGCAAAGACGATGGTGTCCTCTATGTCTTTTCCATCATGTACTACGTATTTATTTTGCCTGCATCTGATCTGAGGCATCTGAGGTCTGAACGCGGTCGATGATGCCGAGATTTGTCGCACTCAGGGGTTAAGCCTTAGCCCCTTTCTAACCCTACTTCCCCCCCCCTTCCCGCCTAAAACAAATGGCCCGGGGCTGCTTACTCAGACTCATGTTCCCCCTGAATCTGTTCGTGCGGGGTTGCGATTGGTTCAACCAGTCCAGCCTAAAGCCGGCTCCCCTCTATTTCATCATCCAATCAAGCGTCGTAAGCGCTCTTTGCCCACTATCACGCACGCACATGTTGTACCACCTACATCTCCACCAGCCCACAGTCTGACCAAGGCTACCATGTATGCGCATCAATACTTTGGCTCCTCGGTCGAATTAGATGCCGTCTACACTGTGCGCGCTGTATGAGGGGTTGAGGAGTTGCATCTGGGCCTTGAGATGTATAATGGTACGAGTACTTCAATATGATAGACTGCTCTCTTTGTTCCTTTTTTTCTTTCTGCTCTTTTCTCCAGCTTGCTTCAGAGTCTTCCTGCCGGACAGTCGTTCATTATTGACACATATATTTATTCATTTATTCCTGCGTCTTGTCATTCATCCTTTCTGCGTATATATAGTATACCTACTTTATTTAGTCCCTTGTCCTTTCCTTGAATATATACTATCTATATTCTTTATATATAAATCTACTCTTCCGGCAAGATGTTACTCCTTCTTATCGCTTTGTTGTAATTCTCCCTCCTTTTCCGTAATACTATCTCAACCTGTTTTACCACTTCGAATCTGGAATTCACTTTTTACGGCTACCCAAATGGTCCCTCTAATACTACTTCCTTTGGCTTTTCAGGTACTTAGCAAGTCACCGATAGTACTGTAGGAGGTATGTTATAAAATTAATTAATTCATTCCCTCAAACCCTCCTCAAAGCCACCTATTCCTAAATACCCTATACTTTACTAATTGCCCCTTCCCCCCTTTTCAGGCGACGGATCCTACGCCCACCCCGAAACCTTCGCCACCGCCCTCAACAACCCGGATTTTGTCCCCTGCGAAATCATCTACATGCCCTTCCTCCAAAAGTACTTCCAATATATAGACTACTACGAAGCCTATACAAACCTCTACCCCACAATTATCCGCATTGACCTATAGATCGGCAGTGACGTCAACGGCGGCCAATCGCAAATCACCTACGAAGATGATTTCGGACGGGGCATACCATCGTCCGTAACCCACCGAGCACATTAAAGGTGAATAGTGGACAACTATAGGATATCGATAGCGGCACTTGCGGATATAAAAGTTTGTTCCCCAATTATTCGACGTCCGAGGCCGATCTGTGCGGTGATTCTTCACCCCCTCTAGCTCCAGCTCCAGCTCCAGCGATTCCGAGTCCGAGTAGCACGCCTGCTGCCGCTACTGCTCCAGCATCTACCCCCGTCCTAGCTCCATTATTAAGCACAGCAACAACCCCCTCGCAAGAAGAAAAAGAAATCGCCGTCGTCGATAAATCCACCAATATCCCACGGATTGGTGAAATGTAGGGTAAAATATCTTGGCGACACATCAAATTTTTTTTGCGATAAATTTGATTTTTTAAAACGTCATTTTTTCGATAAAAGTTTGGTTATAAACTTTTAGATATCCTTAAAAAAATAAATATTTATATTGGAACTTTTTTGATAAAGGTGGTGGTTGTTGAAGTATAGCGAGTTAAAAAAAGGGACTATTTTTTTATGTTCGGTCGCTTACCCCTGAGTTTTACCCTCCACCAATCCGTGGGATAAAAGCAAACGCCAACGTCGACGTAAAACCACCCACTCCAACAACCTTGAAAACTATCGTCTCCTCGTCCTCCTCCTCACCACCACCATCTTCTTCCTCTCCTTCACCATCATCAAACGAGGACTGCGGCGTAACAGCCGAATGGCCGACCCCGTGGCTAGGCCACTGTGTCGGGACTCCGTGTCATGAGTTCAATAATTGCTCGGGCGAGCTAATCTATCAAGGGTAGCCGAATCCTGTATATACGAATCCGAAGGGTGGGAAATGAAATAGAGTGTATGAAATATAATGAAATGTAATGAGGGTATTGGCTATTTTCTTCGTTTTTTTTTTAGTTTTTTTCTTAATGGTGGCTAGAGAGAGCCGCGAGGTAGTAGATTATAACGAATAAATTTAGTAGAAACGATTATTTATACTATCTAGTAGCTTAGGGCTATTTCCTCGGCGCTATTTCTAATTAGAAAGGATTAGAACTATTATGAAACGATATAAGTAGTGTTATATGTTAATAAACTATGTAAATAATGTGTGTTGAAGAAAGAGTATCTATACGAAGAATCCTCCTCATGGTGCGTGCCAAGCCTCGCTAAGCCCTATGAGGCTCCGCACATATCCACTGTGCAGGAAATCCGTAACAAGTGCCCGCAAAAAAAAAAGAAAAAAGCCATGCCCCCATGACTGTTAGCGACAGCGATTAGTAGTACTGTGCCCTATTATGCTGGGTTGGTAATGGTGTATGGTAGAAGTGAGAAAATCGGTGAAAATTGGTGCTTTTGGTGCTTCCGTCTCCGGCCGCAGATCATCAAATGAATGGATCCAGATCCATGAAAAGAAGACGAATGGCGTATTGTCCGAGGTATTGCCGAATCGAAACTGCTTTGGTAGGGCTGAGTTCCTGACCAATGACAGTGTTTCCATGCTTGCTCGGTGTTCAATGCCTGACCATTCCCATTGCCTTCCTCTTGTAGTGATTCAACCTTCGCCTGAGGCTTCCATGCTTTGCGTGCATTCAATGTAGCCGAATTGAGAGGTCACAACGAAAAGGAAGCCGAAAAGGGAGCCGAGTGAGGAGGTGAGAAAGGAACAACTTGCCTCGGGACAGTCCCCCTCCCACAGTCCCCCTACACTGAAAAAGGCTTCTGATTGGCCAAATGAGCGAGACGGGTAACAGCCGCAGCCACCCGGCTTGGCATGGCCTTGGTGAAGATATCAAATACATTCATGACTTTCTTTGTTGATCACAATTCATGTATCTAAATAGGGCGTTACAGAGTAACGAGGCACGGTGGTATAGAATTGAAAGCTTGGCTTTCACTAGAAGGTACCCGGTTCCGAGTCTTCTTTCTATGACGAGAGTATAAGATCTCTTGAAGCTGACGCTTCTTATGCTCACCGTAGCCGAGGACTGCGGCGAATCCTTGTGTACATAACCAATTCTTTAACCGAAGGATAGCTATATCCTTGTCTCGAAAGACCTCACTAGTTATAGGAGGGAGTTTGTATTCGGGTAAAAAAGTAGCGAATGCACGTCTCTTTTTATCTGCAATGGCGGTATTATAGATATTTGGTATGGGATGTTTGAGACCCGCCTAGAAGAGGGAGAAAAGTACGCAATCTAGGTAGGAATACAGGCTACCGATACCGGTCCTCTCGTGGATATAGGCGGTGTGGTAGTCTATATTCCTAGCACATTCCCAGCACTAGTATTTGCGGCTAATAGTCTCGCCATGGGTAGACAGGCCAAGCTTTAGGCCCCACCAAACTACAGTGGGGCCTAAAGCTTAATGTGTCTGTAGTGCACGGGAGGCTTATTTTAGTATACAGGGGGACTGTGGGAGGGGGACTGTCCCGAGGCAAGTTGAGAAAGGAAGCATGCTGGCAGGCATTCCCAAGGCGTGCAGCTTGGTCTCTGGAAGCTTGTATGGTGCACAGGTATGCTTTCGTCGAGAGAGTGCTCTTGCTAGTAGCCATGCTGTTGCCGTGTATGGTGCTCTCTGCCGTGGTCTTCATGTCATCCTCCACAGTTGCCTGGTATAATGGCTGTGGCCGTGTTTCTTCTTCATGGTCTTCTTCATGGTCTTCTTCATGGTTTAGTGACTCTTTCTCTTGCTTCTCCGCAATGATCTCCGTATCTTCTTCTGAAACTGCCTGCTCTTTCGGAGCCTCGTGCGGAGTAGGCGGTGTGGATTACTCCATGGCTTTGTATGATTGGTCGATGCGTTGACAAAGTGTCTGGTAACAGAAAGTTGGAGTTGTTGGGAGGCCTTGATAAATCAAACACTGTTAAAGCTATTTAGGATACTTAGGATACGGTATGGCGAATAGCGAATAGCCTACTAAAAGGATCGCTTTAGGGTCTCGGGCAGGGACTTAGGGACATATAAGTACTGGTAGAGGAGCGAATATAGTGTTAAGGCAAGGTAAGGCCTTTGAGACTAAAGGTACTAGTTTAGGAGGGCAATACACGGGTTACCGTATAGACGAGTATTATATAAGGCCTTTGGGACTAAAGGCACTAGTTTAGAACAAGGCTTTAATAGAGTAACAAGAATAATTATCTAGGTGTAGCTACTATTTATTATAAAACGATATAAAAAATATTATATATATAGATAATAATATAATAATATATATAGAAGAAAGAGTATCTATACGAAGAATTCTTCTTATAGTACGTATTAAGCCTCGCTAAGCCCTATAAGACTTCACATATATTTACTATATAGAAAATTCGTAATAAAAATAGAGGCTTATATAAACTAAATTATAAAAGGAGATTATATTTTAAATTAAAAAGCGAGTGTCAAGGACTAGACATAGATCGATGGATTATTGTATACTAGGGACTAGGCTAGATACACA
>BLJB01000307.1:0-22365 GCA_013423325.1 Usnea hakonensis | reverse complement strand
TATACATATCTATCTACTCCAGGTCTATATCGAATAGATATGGGAGTCTTCTTAGTGCTGTGGAGGCCTGAATATACCTTCAGGGTCACTGTTCGGCCTGCCCATGGCAATGAGACAGGCCAACCACCGATACAGCTACCTCCTCTATGCATTTGGTGATTTGCATGCAATTCGCATGGTTCGGATGTGGCGAACGAAGCACTAACCCCTCGTACGCTGGCCTGTAGGAACTTTCGAGGACATGGTAAGACCATCCTTTCTTCCGAGTATCACTACCTTCTCACCTTACCCATCACCTCACCTCTTCCCCCGGAAATTAGCGTGCACCGCCAATCCCTTAGCCCAGCGTCGCAGGTAAAAGTTGGCATAAATTGCCAAGAATCGGTAAGCTCGCTAGCCGGGGGCGCACGCGACCCGAATATCTTGTTTCTATGTATGTATGCCTTCCTTCTGTCCTCACGACCACGAAGATACCTTTCCCGCATCTGGGACTGGAGAATGTATGACGAGGATCGGAGAAGGGGGATTGGTTTAGGGGATATGCTTGGTGGGGGCTGGTGAGGTTGGTGATGAGGTGGTTTCTTTGGGGGGGATGATGGTATGGGGGGATGAGAGGAGGATGCGACCGGATATTCTTCCATCTCTTCTAGCACGGCGAGCGTGAAGATAAGTCCCGCAAATCTGGCATTGGGGAAGTTTTCGGCGTGTATGAAGACGAATACGGGGCAGGGTATTCATTCAGGGGGGCCGGGGGAGGGGGTAGGGATTTCAGTTGATGGGGGCTTATGAGGTTGTTGATGAGGAGGCGTCTTTGGCCGATGATGTAAAGGGAGACTGAGAGATCGAAGAGTATGTATTTTGCCCGGAGGTTTTTTATACTGGTGAGGGGTGAGGGGAAGTGGGGTGGTGATGGAATATGTTATTGATTTTATGGGAGCGTCATTCTTTCGTTGGCAGGAGGGATAGTAAGTCTTATCCCTTTGTCGTACTCATCTCGCTGAGATTCCATATTGGTGAAAGGGCCCACGGTGTACGAGTACACCCTTTTCCGCTACTATCGGCTCGATCCCTTCGATAATGTATTGTCTCTCTCAATGCCTTCGGCCAACCGAACGAGACGACACCGGTTCTTCGGTCCCAAAGGTGCGTCACCCATCGTAACGTCCAATCTGTCAAAACTCCTCATAACGATTCCTTGGATCCCATCCGTTGCTATCGCCAGCAGCGCTTTCTCTCAGCACACTCTCGAAAGTCTTTGTTCGGCGTGGTCTTTGACCAAGCTATTTCCAATACTGATTCCTGCTCTGGGCTTTTGCGTGACAGTCCTGTGCGTTGAGTTACTAGTGTGAGGGAATAAGGCCGGTGAAGACGAGCGCGTTGCGCGAGGGAATCTTATCTAGCTAGAACATCGTAAACTGGGCGTAGCTGTGACTGGTAGCTGGAGAACGACCTCGTGTACGATTTCGTTTGCTAGCGGCTCGAGAAATGGAGATGTCGCACCAATCACCATCGGAAGGAGTGCTATGCAGAGAGCCTTCGTGATAGGAATCCTAGGAAGTTGACTTTGCGTAGATGTTCGAGACTAAACTATCGTATCAAGGAACTGCAATTGGTGCAGCATAGAGGAGGTGATTCCGGGATGCTCAATGAAGTTGGCACGGATCCACTGTTCAATAAGACTTAGTCCAGCATCCTGATTTGAGCCACGTAAAGGTTTACCTACCTCCCAACCAGACTGACTCATTATACCACGCTGATCAATCGACGAATCCCGTGTTACCATAGTAGCTATTATCCCATTCTAGATTGTTGTTCCTGTAGGCAGCGAGACGAGTCTTGCTCGAAACCTCGCCTGGTCAGAGAGACTCTTGTAAGGGTATTCAGAATTTCGGTTTTTGGGGGAGATGAGTGTCTCGTAGTATGTATGACTCGACAGAGGTGCGCTTTTCAGGGTATGTGCGTGAAGTTCCCGTGAGCCAGGTTTCGCAGGAGGTTGATACCATCATCGAGTACGGGACACAGGTCTACGCCCGCAGCGTCTTTGTCGAAGATGCGCCTGTTGATTGCATCTGTGTCAACGCTTTCAGATGTAGCGAGTGATGAGCCTGCCATGTAGACCAACTGGGACTCGGTTTCTCTTATAGAAGGGAGGCTGCGAAAGGCGTGTCATCTTTTGCACGGGATTCTTCGTATAGGAGTGTTGGCGATTTGCAAAAGGAGACACGCATAGAGTGCTGTGGGTGGGAGATGCTCTAGCCATGATTTTGAAGCAAGCTGGGCACTGTATGAAGGTAAGCACTCTTTCACAATCTTGTTCTCAGCGAGGACATAGGACCTACTTTCGTCTGGGTTGGACGTCGACTTGGTCAACAGGTCCTACGCAAATAGGCAGTATACGACTGAGCAGCGTATATGATTGGGGCAGAGTGAAAATCTTTTCGTGGGTATGCGTTATGGTTAGATTTACATCGTTGGGTATGAGAAATGTGGAGATTGCGGAATGAACAGCACTTTACAGCTACTGCTCTGGGCTTTGATTGGCGGCGAGAGCGGATCTCCTGTCGTAGTAGCTGAACCCCATCTCTGCACCAATAATGGTGAGAGCTGACTTTGCGTTTACTCGACCGTTGCCATTATTAAGGTTTTCTCAAGCTACTTCAACCCTACCTCAAATACGTGCGGGTACATGACCGTGCCATGTGTAGCTATTGCTTCCACGTCATCCGCGCCGAAGTCCACCGAGACATGCTACATCTACACTGTGGGCGAGCTAAGATCCGGCAATAAAGTGTCAAGAATAACTTGGAGCTTGCAACGTGTTAAGCCCAAGTGCGGACCCGGTTCGACATTCCCTTCGGCAAAGCCTGAGAGGGGTACGGAGAAAGCGACCGAGGATGAAGGGAGTTCATCGAATCTGGGCCATGGCACGGGACCTCGCAAGCATTTCTCTATTAGGATCCACGCGCCCGTCATATTATGGACTTTATGCGCGCAAATCAGAAAGCAGGACAATGATAGCATCTTTTCCCGTGTTTATAAGTCCTCGTGACCTATCATTAATTGAGCAATTTAGATAAGGGTATCGCTTGCTAGGCATTACGACGAGTATTGTCATGCCGATGTGGTATTACTACAGATAAAGACCTGGGGCAAGGGCAGCATTGGCCATCATTACAGCGAGTCCAGTACAGCTTTAGCCATGACCACTGAGTATGTCAACGCGCATTAAAAATATACAGAGTCCCACGATACGCCCATCTCCAACCTACACAGAGGCTAAAGTTACAATCCAAAGTGCCGTCAAAGTGGGTCGGATGACCTCGAGGTAGGTGCCTCTACTGCAAGTGTTTCCCGTGCCTTCAGCTGACCGAGAGCCGAAGACTGCGGATGTCTCGAGGGCGCGGAATTTTTCCTCTGTATGCTAAGGCAATAAAGTTATGACATGGAGGAGCGTGTTCCCTGGAGGTGCATATGCACAGAATAGATTGATACCGGTTTTCGGGAGAGTTTTGGGACATTGACGGGAGATTGGTTGGTTTGCCGCCCTTTCTGAGGGATTTCAGAATGGGACGGGATGACAGAGTGGAGTCTTAACACATTGGGTCTTGAAAGTGTGTACCCTGGGGCACATATCAGACCAATCGGGGATTTTGGGGTGGACCTAGGATTTTAGAGGAAGATTGGTAGGTCGTCTATCGTTTCAGAGGGATTTTAGAATGCGATTGAATCGAGCGAGTACCATGGTAACTTAACATCGCTGGCCTCGATAATGTTATTGTAGAAATATGGGATATTTAGGATCCGAAGAGACATCTACTGGATGGTAAACGGGAAGAATATTAGGTCATTTGGGCTGAAACAGGAAGGTGTCATTTCCTAAGTTCTCACAGGGTCGTCATTTCAGAAGGAATTGCAATAACCCCGCCCTTGCCCGCGGGAAAAATTTGGGCTACTGCTGCATGTCTACGTTTTCATTCGATTGTTCATTACTCACACTGTTCGGCTACAGCGAATTGCTTCTAAGTCTGGATGATACACTTGAAAGTGTTGAGAAGCGAGTGTTATGAAAGAGAGAAGTTCGTCATTTGATGAAGCATCGCAGTAATTCCGCCAATGCATGGGATTTGGACCGGGCTCTAGATGCATGTATCTCTTTTAATTGGATGGATCTATATTGCATAACAATATACAATCCAGTAGCGCGAGCAACGGCGACCCGGCGATCATGCTGCATTAGCAGGTATAATGTTTCCCAATACGTCAATGTGGTAGAAAAGAATGTGTTAAGAAGCAAGGATTATTCCATAGGCTCTCGATAAACCCGCTCGTCCCCGCAGCATTAAAACCGGGTTTTGGCTGCATGCAGGTCTCTTCACTGGACTAGATGCATGGCCTTTTAGGCTCAAAGTGGTGTATTAAGCGACGTAGACTTAGGGATTGGACCACATCAGCCGGAATCTAAGAGTTGCAGTGTTTTAGCTCCATCTCTGTATGAAAATCTAGAGGATGAATCAAGAATGTGTTAAAGATAAAATGTCAAGACGACAACAACCCAAATAACGCCCGTAACCTTAGTATCGGGTTTCGCTGTGATTATGCCTTTTGATCGGGTTGACCTGCATAGATCTTTGGGACTCAAAGTAGTGTGTCTAGCGATTGGACTATATCAGCTGCGGAGTGGGGTCCTGCAATCTCTTTCCGAATTTGAAAAATTTCACTGTGTACGTGAACGTGATCAAGAAAGTGTTATACATCAGCCGCTTGGGAAAAGTGTTATGACAATAATGTTAAGAAGGAATGTGTTAAGGAAAGATCGCGTGTCCAACTCTCGAGTAGCGTTGTCTTTCCATCCGGAACACGAATCTATTTTGTTCATTCGGATTTAAACAGTGGCTCCCCCCTCTTGTAAGCATTGATCACCCTGAGACTTCGCACCAATTGCCATGGCTTCGAAAGAACGCTGCCAAGACGCTGCTGATGACATACTGAAACCTACGCAGACGCACGATATTGCCAGAAATGAACGGAGTGCTTTAGAAATCACTCGCAGCGATACTGCAACTGTGAAGTGGCAGCAAGACATTCGTCGCGTCACTCTCCATTCTAGGAAAGCAGAAGTCTCTCGATGCCATCAAGCGAACACCATGCAATATGTGGATACTCCTGGTTCCCTGGATATGAATCACCCGCTGGCCCTTTCCATGACGCCGTCGGAGCCTACAGCTGTTCCCCAGACGGCAGAATGTGGGACACCGAAATTCCCACTAGAAGCTGAACATCTTTCACAACAGTCAGTGCCAAGTCAGCTTCTGCAACAACTTCACCCATTGTCTCAAAATCTTTCAGAAATGGCAGATTTTGAAGAAAGCGCGCCCAGCACTTTACCCAGGTATATCAAGATACTGTCTAAGCCTCACAACCCTCAAAACTGCTCACCTTCGAACGGATGGGGCGCTATTACGAAGTCATTCACCAAAGACTCGAGCCACGTCAGAGCGTCTCGCTCCACAATGGAGAGACTGGTCAGAAAGATCAAGGAAACGAACTTGGAACACAGGAAGCCTTCCAAGTTCACTTCATCTGGTTATCCAAAAGTCATCGTTTATCCCGCTGACGCGAGACTGCGTTCGCTTGTAGAGGTGGCCTTTGATATAGTTGCTGAGTTTGCTGAGACGATAAAGCAGCAGCCGAGTTCCTCAACAGAAGACCAGCTTATGTTTTATTGCCTTTGTAAGGTCCTATACGTCATGGGGATCAAGATCAGTCGTTTGTCAGGACTTCAACTCAACCCAGAGATTGAAGTGTCCTTCAAACTTTTGCAAAGGTACTTCGAAGGCGTGGTATGGGCAAATATGTTGCTGTATGATCTGTGGAAAGAGGGATGGGGCCACGAAGCAGTCGATTTTCTGTTGTCCTGTGAGTCTAAGTCGCGTTGCTGTATGTATGAGTCTCGCTAATCGTTGGCCTTGAAGGGGATCTCTCAATCAAAGATTACGCCAGATTCGAACAATCGGGGAGTCGTAGTATCTACAAAGAATCGGAAACTCCTGGATCGACAATAACCGAGACTGTCAGACCAGATTATCGCAATGAACTCATGGAGTTTTTGAAGGATCCTAAGTATAGAGCCAGGTGCCTTCCTATTCTGAGCTATGAAAGCATATCCTTACCGGCCCGTGTTGGGAAAATACTGGGCGGAATCGTACCGTGAGTATCGGTATTTTGGATGTTCAAGGATATTAGCTTACGGTATCTAGTTATGACGATATTTGTATAGCTCTACGCTGTCACCAACTTGTGGAGGAACCAATAACCTGGCATGAGTCGCACCCTATCGCAAAGGTGGTCTGGGACGCCCAGCACGATTCCGACCACATCTCTCTCCGGTCCCGCATTAGGTCCGACATAACGAGAGACACGATTAGTATCGAAAGCTCTCGCCAAGCGCAGAGCTCTTTGAACGCTCGAGACCCTCTATACACGAGTCGCTTTGACATGCTGGCACAATCAGCTCTCACACACCCTAAATTCCCAGCAGCCCAAAAGCTGGTCTGGGACACCCCTGAAGTCAAAAGCTCGAGGTCCCCTTACCGTCGCGAATGTAAAATGTCGAAAGATATGGGGAATATCAAAAGCTCTCGTCCAGATCAGAGCTCTTCGAACGGTGAAACGGTCGCCCCCACGAAGAACGTTCACATGCTGGGAGACTTAGCCTCCACACGTTCCAGTGTTCCAGCAGTCCAGAATTTGAACTGGAACCCCCCGCGCGATCTTCGCTATATTTCTCCCCCTTACAGCAATGAATCCGACATCTCGAACAACACCATTAGTATCAACAGCTCTCGTCAAAATCGAGACTATTCGAATACTCGAGACCAAGCACCTAGGAATGACTTTCACATGCTGCTAAACCCAGCCCCCACATGCCCCAAAGAACCAGCTCTCCAAAGCCTAAACTGGAGCGCCTCGCACGACACTGGCCCTATCTCTCCCCCTCATAGCAGTGGATCAGCCATTTCGAGTAGCACCAGGAGTAACGATAGCTCTCATCAAACGCAGAGCTCTTCGAAGTCTCGAGATCACGCACATACGAATGACTTTGACATGCTGCTAAACCCAGCCCCCACTTCCCCCAAAGGACCAGCTCTCCAAAGCCTAAACTGGAGCGCCTCGCACGACACTGGCCCTATCTCTCCCCCTCATAGAAGTGGATCAGTCATTTCGAATACCACCAGGAGTATCGATAGCTCTCTTCAAGCGCAGAGCTCTTCGAAGTCTCGAGATCACGCACATACGATTGACTTTGACATGCTGGCTGATTCAGCTACCACTGGGACCGATCCGCAAGCTAGTGAAGAGATGGAATGGTCCATCGACAGCAATATTTCCAAGATCGCGCAGGACAGCTGGAATGGCGGCGGCTGTCATCTTGCTCAGAGTGCTTGGGAAGCTACAAACTTCGCCTTTCTGATTGAGCACGATATGCAGGGTAATTCTATGCAGGGTGATTCTATGCAGAGCATATCGAAAGTTTACCCGGGGGTTTCCGACAGGTATTGTGACCAGTGGCTGAAAGCGTAGTCCACATATCCATAAGTCTTGTCAGATGAGATGAAGCTAATGAAGGAGTACATCGGGATCTCGGGATTTTCTTAGTATCGGAAATTGACATGTTTATTACTTGATTTATGCCTAGCATTAATGTCGATCATGTAGCTCACGGTGAACACAGATGACCATTTCTCACATGCCCGTCACATCATAGATCCTCGCCAGCAGCACGCCTCCACCGTGTTTAGGTATGTAAGACTTAAGTCGAGCATGAAACATAAGTGCTTGACCAGGCTGGAGAGTCAGACTGTACGCCTTGTTTTGCGTACCCTCTTTGTTTTGGTTCCGATGAGAAGCCTCTTTTAATGTAGGTAGACCCTCGTGATGAGATACTCTGATCAAAGGTACAAAAACCAATATTTGCTCTTCGTCATAGCTTGTTTCAATGATAGTCCGAGTGTTTACGAACAGCCTGAGGTCCTGCTCCACCATCTTTGGCTTTAAGTATTTCTTGCCGTACCGTTCCCAACATTTATACATATTCTACTTGACGGTCAGTATGCACAAGGACTTCTGCAAGGTGTACTACTTCACCTTGTCAATCTCTCGAGCAAAATCGAGAAAACTTTGAGTTTGCGGAAAATTCTGTAGGGACTTCCAGGGCACGTCGGTAAATGTACCCTGAAGAAGTGTGCGGACCTCATTTTGGTCGATATCCCTCCAGACGTCCGCGGCGAATCTAGGGTCTATCAAGTCGACCACCGCAAAACCCTTATCAAAAAAGTCTGTCATCTTCTTGAAGTTCGCTTAATCGCGCAGACGTAAGAAGAGACTATGAAAAGCCTCGGATCCCAAGCCTGGCTAATATAGCTGCTCGAAACGTATGAGATCGGATTGCGCGGACTCATTACGAGAATCGATCGGGAAATCGTTGAGCGGGCACGATAAATGTCCTTGTGAACCCTCCATCCAGCAGCGCCTGAAGATGGATAAGCTCTGAGCATGTCCCGATGAACAACGCAGATAGGATTTCGAATATAATCGCTTCCGAATATCTTCAACTAGCTCTTTGCGCCAAATCATTTACCGTCCTAGTCCCTGCAGGGGTACGCCCGGCTGCAGGCCTAAGCCGTGCAATCCAATTTCTGTTAGCGCCTAGAGTAGCACGTAATTTGCATTTAAACATTACGTACGCGTACGCTACATGGCATTCTTCCCGAGTCACTCGTCGTTGATCTTCCCCACGTGGTAAGTATAACGGGCCCATACTGTTCTCAACCGTGCCGTATTCCCGGCTTGAATACAACGTCATCGTAAGGTTCAGCTTTTGCAACCTAGTGCTTACTGATCTGCAAGGCTTAGGGGGCTATTGAATATGGCTGAGGGTTACATATAACGTGTGTACTCGCGCTGCGATTTCAGATATTTGGAATACAGCCCAAGTCCAGCATTGAATTCAGTCTTAAGCTATTTCCTCTCTTCGAGCATTATCAAGCCGGTAACCAGATCTTACAACACGTATTCCAACGGAGCTGACACAACGCAGCAAAATGATTCGCCCTCTTTCTATCGGCCCGTCGCTTGCTCTAGCGCTTATTTGGATCGTGGCGGTAAAAGCCGTATCAGTACCAGGCTGCCAAACCGTAGCGCCGCCAGAAAAGAACCTCACGAGTGTGCGCACAGCAGAGGTTGACGTCCCGGCTTCTCCATTCGGCGTGGTCTACGCACAGCGTAGCGACCTAGCATTTGTAGCTTTGAATACAAGTTTGGGCGTGTTGAATACCAGCGCATTCATCCCAAGCCTAATCCACGAGATTCCACTTCCAGCAGCCGACCTAAGCCTTTCTGGCGCTACGGGAATCGCTCTAACTCATAATGGCCGATATGTACTGGTGACTACCTTTAGCACTACCGTAGTGGTGGTGGATGTGGCAAAGGCAACTACCGGCAACCCAGATGCCGTTGTTGGCGTCCTAAATGGCACTGCTGCTGCTGGGCATAGCGCAATCGAGGTGACGGTCACTAGAGACGATAAGTATGCCTTCGTCAGTCAGGAAGATGGCTCAAAGCAGACTGGCGGGCGTGGTACAATCGAGGTTTTCAAGCTGCACAAGCCCACCGCTAATGGGACCGTCTCCGGCACGTACGTGGGATATCTCGTTCTTGGAGACCTAGTAGTTGGCACCGCACTCTCACATGATGGCCGTATACTGTACGCAACCAGTGAAACAAAGCCGAACGGCACTACCCAGGGCACTCTCAGTGTTATTGACGTCGAAAAATTGAAGACCAACCCAAGCAAGGCGCTTATAACCAACGTCGAGGCCGGCTGCGGACCAGTAAGAGTCATCGTTTCGCGAGACGATAAGACAGTGTGGGTCACGGCACGCGAAAGCAACTCCCTCCTCGCGTTCAACGCTGCGAAACTCATCTCCAAACCCAATTCAGCGTTGCTCGCTTCCGTCCAAGTCGGCACTTCTCCCGTCGGGCTGAGATTCGCGGGGATGAACGAGAGTCGTATTATCACGGCTAACTCGAATCGCTTCGCTGGCTTGGATCCCTCCGTGTACGGCAACGCTACGTCGGGGCTGTCTGTTGTTGATGTGGGTGCTGCTCTTCGTGGTGGACGGGCTGTTCTTGGACAAATCCCGTCGGGATTGTTTCCGAGGGAGATTGCTGTTAGCCCTAATGGTAAGACCATTCTTGTGTCTGTGTATGGCTCGAAGATGGTACAGGCTGTTGATGTATCTACTTTGCCCTGATCATAACATCGCTTGAGAATGTAGATATATCTTGGCTGGAATTGTTTGATTTTGCTAAATAGACTTTAGATCAATGCACTCCTTAGACACGATTTAGCACAATCTGCAGTGAGATGGTCCAAGAGCCACCGACGGCGTCGCTAGTGGTGGAGCTACGGTTATCCCTTAGGTACCTCAAGCCCCCAAGTGCGCCCACTCAGTACGCCACACCGAGTTACTCCTACGCGCTTCGTTCTACGATCCCTTGGGCGCGCGCGCTTGGGGAACGCGTTATCCGATGCCTCTCTCAGGAGTCTTCAGACGTGCAAGAATTTCTTTTACTCGTTCAACTCTATAGAGATCCAGGCTGTCCTACCTATTACTTTTCGGCTTCTTGTTCACTTATTTGGTTTCGGTAAAGAGGAGACTACACGTCGCAGCCTCAACTTATCAGACTTCGTTGAGGATATGGAATTCTATTAGAGAGCTCAAAGGCTAGAGGCTGTTATATCTAGACGACTCATAACTATTTCGGACAGCTTGATATCTGAACTGAGCCACCATTCCGTCCCTCGTACACAAGGCAACTAGATTCCAGACCGCTTACAATTCCGACAGATGACATATGGTTGTCGCATAGTATCGTTTCCCCTCTTTGTGCATCGTTTCATCGTTCTTGTCCTACTCAGACACTTACAGGGTTTACCAAGCCTGCCACTGTATCAGGGTCTGGGATTATTTGCTGCAAGACCGGCCTGTCTCTCTATATCTTACCACCGTCCTTGTTTTATGTGGGTTAAGGATGACTTCACCATGCTGAAGGGTGTAACATGGTTCTCTAGGCCTTGGCGCGCCACGTTCGCTTCTATGGTATCTCCTTGCTTTGTTTATGCCTTGCTCTGTCATCCTGTATACGATTACGTTTATGATATGTGGCTTATGATGAATATTGGTTCAACGTTTCTTGCCCTATGTTGGGGCTTATATCGAACGTCTGGCACTGCAAATGTTCTGCGTCCTCCCATGATCCTTGGTAGGTACACATTGACCCCAAGTAAAGTCTTGCCGTCGCTACGGAAGATTGATTTGGTCCTTTCGTTTTCTGATCTTTATTACTGCAAAACCTTTTTTTCTCTGCGTCTTTGTATCGCTGTACTCCTGATAGGACTTTGCAAAGAACATCAAAGTAAGCAAATTCAGGGGATGACATCTCATATGTACGGGGCGTAGCATATCCGTTCTTACTTCTAGTAGTTGCCTTGCTAGTCTCGCAGCCTTCTCTCATTGTCGTTAGGACCGGAATATCAAAACTAAATTGACAATACTACCCTACCCAAGGCAGCCGAATGACCCAGCGACAATGCTGAATAACGCAGAACAGCGTATGGTGTACAAATGTTACTGGGATGAATAAAGCACTAGATATCGCGCACGTACCCCAGAACCTTGACCCGACGTGAAGTAATGATGTGTAGGGACCGAGCCCAAGCGACTGTCAAGATCACGCAAGTATAGGATGATCTACCCTTTAGCCTTCCTGGTGGAAGGCTGAGGCAGCAGCCTTGTATCGCCCGCAGGCGGAATTTTGGAGATACTGGGGCTTAGCTTGAACATTGCACTGGGCATGGTTTCGGGTGCTCAACCTGTAGGAAATCCGCGGAATGGCGGAGTGCCGAGGTCAAAATTCAGCCAATGTTGAAGAGGCTCCTGAGAGTTGGCTACCGTACTTCGCTGTCGATTACGAAAATGATATTTCGTAGGGCTCTGAACAAGGGTTTCCTATCAACTCATTATTATCAACGAGAATGGTCCGCTGATGCTGCCGCAATCAGGCTATCGGTACTCCGTATAGCCGGTTTGCTAGTCCCACAAATCGCACGATTCCCAGAAATGATAGAATAAACTGACTTGTTGTAATTTTTTTTCGAATTTGTCAAGAAAATGAAATCTAGCACACCTACAACTTGAGCCGGAGGAACAGAACTCTGGAACATGCAACAGCGCCCATACATCTATTGCTCCTCATGCCAGCTCGTTGAGCGTTAGCGAATCGTAGGAGACGATCTAGAGAAAAACTCTCCGTAGGTAGCACACCTAACCGCCCGAGACGGGCTTTGCACATATTTTCTTTCACTGAACTGAGAGGTTCTCGCTAAGGTATCTAATTAAGATAGCACCTTGACCTTTATCGGCCGTAGAGAAAATGAGGCACTGCTCGAAAAACTGTCTCCTCTCGTTGAGAGGCTCTCGCTTATCTATCCAATCAATCCAGCAACTTTCGTACTGTTGGCCTGAGGAAGTAAAAGTTTTCCGGATAAAGAGGGTATTATTGATGAAATTGACTTCCTTATTATAGTACTAGGGTAATACTTGAAGAATGGCCTCTTTAGGTTACCTGGTTAAGAAGCTCTCACTAACGCATCTAATTAGGCCCGGGTTATGAGCTGCAAAACGTTCCTAGGTAAATGGGGCACTGGCATGAGGCACTGCTAGAAAAATCGTCTCCTTGGGTTGAGAGAGTCTCGCTAATCTGTCCGATGAATGAACTTTCTGCCACGGGAATCGGGGCAAGGCTCCCTAATCGCCTCCATGGATTGAAATGCTCTCGCTCGAGTGCCCAATCATTTCGAGCAATACACTCCGTATTTCATGTATAAACCCTTCCCGATTGGACTCCTTTTAGCAACATTTCAATTCACTATTCAATCCACAAATAACCTGGGGACCAACTTTCAATCTTTCATTTTGCTCACTATTTCTACTCAAGCATCTGTACCGTCATCTTAGGCGACTGGAACTTCCGTCCAATCCATGGAGAAGTCCTGAGGCATTTGCATTGTTTCAAGCCCTTTGCGCGAGTCGCCTGTTGAGCCCTTGATCGATTTGCTGCCAGTCCAGTACTCGCAATGTTCGACAGTAACGATTTTTCGACAAAAATTTCTGGAACGAAAGAGAATATTGAAGTGAATAAAACCAAAGGCAACGGGAATACTATTACATAGGCGACCAAAGTATCACATCTACCTCCGCAGCGCTGATATCAACTTCGGTATTGTCTTCTCCTGTTGGACCAGATCCCTAGTTCTCGTTGGCAAGCTCTTCGTAGCTCGCTAGATACCCTATCTACGCCTCGACGAGTCCTAGTCCACACTATAGAGGTAGCGAACCCTTGATGATTCCAACTCAGGCCCTGACATCTATGTCTTCATCATGACGATAGGATTAGGAGCAGTTGGTTAAATTACTTTCTCACTTCGTACAAGACTTCTGCCAACGTCACAAGCCTAAACCTAACCATGGCTACATTCTCGAATCACAGTGGAACCCTACGGTTGAGGAGCAAGCGATCGCTCGCGTCCTGAGACTTGGGCAAAGAAGGGAGTTCGGGTGGTTAATTATATCATGAGGTCTACCATAGAGGAGATCAGCTTCTCCATCTATGAGGTTGTTTGAGGATGAGATAAGTTGACCTCTCCTTGAGTATGCATAGTCAACAACGGCGAAAGCTTGCTCTCGCACAGGCTGGATGGGATCAAGGGTCTGCCGCTTGAGCTATTTGAGTCTCCCTATCGAGCTAGATTGACTCGTCGTCCTTACAGGTTTTTTTTGCCGGAACTGGCTTGACGTATACGACTTTATCGCTGCGTTATATAATTGAACTTTCCGCCGCTCTACAACATAATACTCATGGCGATGCTATATCTTAAATGATTTACTTTATACTATAGCCAGATCGTACCTCTAAGGAAATTAGACCTTGTATTATCTGTCGTATATAGCATAAGACGCTCAAAGTTTCAAAGTCGCGCTAAGACATCTTCACTCTGTTTGACAACATCATACCCAAAATTGAACTCATGGAAGTCGGCTTGATTTGCTAAAAAGATCGGCAGTCAGTTTCTTTGCCACACTTGACTATAAGCTAAGTGCAACGTAGTGTGTACTCACCAGGGACCTTAACACCTGGGCCCAGAAATCGTATCGCCTCATCACGCATTTTCTCAGCCTCATCCTGGCCTGCGCTGCTGAAAATCTGCATGACAGAGGCGCGGACTTTGCGTACGTCCTCAAACGCGGATAGCCTCTTCGAAATTTCTGCGTCTAGGCTGGCTTGGGAGTCTTTGGAGATTTTAGGGATATTGTTGAACAGGATGCCGATGGCTGCTCCGTCTTCTATGCTTTGCGCACCACCCTGCCCTTGATCTAGACATGTGGATCAGAGAACTAGCGTTGAGAGACTACGATCGGAATAAGGAGGTAAGGACCTACGTGGGAGCATAGGGTGGGCAGCATCTCCGATTAGGACAAGACGTTGCTTGTACCAAGTGGGTATGGGCTCGCGGTAAAGAAGCTTCCAGAGCTTGACATCGGCTGCCTTGCTGTTATCGATTCAGCATACGTCCCTGCCTTTAGCACTGGGTTGAGAAATGATTCATTGGCTGACACCCACCTGCATACAGCAACAAGGTCGGGATGAAAATTTTGTAATTCTGCCAGCAGGTCTGACTTCTCGGCTCCGACATTCCACTCTGAGAGATGAGTCAACTTCCTGTACACTCACGTAAGAAATCTGCCCGCACCTTCGATTGATGCGAAATTCTGATTATCTGGATGTAAAACAGCAAAGTTCTCGAGCGTGCTCCTGTCTTGATCAGCAACTCTCGCAAAAGTCATTATCCTAATATTATTGGACCCACGAGCGGCATGGGTACCACACAAGGCGTCTTCCCCTTTCTCCGACAAAAACCCTCATTTGTCCATATTTTCCTTCCAAGAAATGTGCTGTCTGCTTATCCGCCAGAAGCTCTCCGGTTGGAATGAGAAATCGAAAGGCGGAATACCCAGTTGGCAACGCTGGAGTATCACAACCGGTTACCAAAGCTACAGCCGTGGAATGGATGCCATCAGCGGCAATCACAAGATCTGCCTTGTAGGTTTTCGAGTCGTCTAGAACAATGGTACCAGTGCTGGGATCCTAAAGCGCCAAAGGACCAGGTTAAGACCTGTGCCAGTTGATGTTGCTCTGACATGCACTCACAACACTGACAACTCGGGCCCGAAGTCGAAGTCGACAAGCTTTCCCGATTCCGGCGTCCTGCAGGGCAAGCTCTTTCAGAGAATTGTGTAGATCAACGCGGTGGGCAAGGTACCACGGTGCGTTGTATCTAGTCTCTATGTGGGGATAATTGGCTTCATAAATAGTTTCCAAGGTTCTTGCTTGCGCTACCAACCCCTGGGCTCATCGATCAGAAAAAGTCATGAGACATATATATCGATGTTCTCAGCAAAATGATGATTGTCGGAGCGTTACCGCTACTTAAGAAACGTCCAACTTCTTTATTTTTGCTCGAGGAAAATAGGAGAAAAAGACAACAACGCACCGATTCGGCCACGTTCAGTCGCGCTTGAACCGGATCAAGTCCCCAGCCAAGTACGACCCGCGAAGCATTTGGACAAAGATGAATTGCAGCACCAACTTCGTTTGCAAAAGAAGATTGTTCGAAGATCTGACTCGGACTGGATTAGGGACGATGGCTTAGATTTACAGAACACAACGGCGCGATACCTCTACATCATGGCCGGCACGTCGCAAACCTATAGCAGCGGACAGACCTGCGATACCTGCGCCGATGATTATGATCTTCAGTGACTGCGTAGAAACATGGCAAGGTGTAGATTCCTCAGGGGAAAATAGATCGGAATTGGCAGTGAGACGAGCCATAATCTCTTTGATTTTTGGCTTCTCACAAGGACGCAAACCAAGTACCCAGACAAAATTAAAGGTGGCCAAAGAATAAGATATGGTGTTCTACCTCAAGTAGTCATATGTTGTCAAGCGCTGTGAGAGGTGCGAAGCAATGAGGACATTCGGCACGACCAAGTGAATCTTACTTTGATTACAAACAGCGTTTACTGCATACCCCACTCTTAGCGTGGACCCTTCCCTTGGTGAAAGGTCAAGAATTAAGATGCTCGGCGACCGAAGTGGCAGGTCGAAGCTGATAGGCTGCTACGGTTGTCAGCGAAGACTGATAAGGTATAGTGCTTATTGGCCTTCTGCAGCGCACTTTTCGCTGAGATCGACATTCGCCGGAAGACGGAGCAGATTACGAGAAGGCATTCGGAGTAATACTAAATAAGTTAGGTCGAAATAGTTGATTTCTAGTAGCTTTTATACACGTAGGGGAATCAGAGTGTATGTGCTAAGAAATCGCATTTTTTATTGAGATCGCTAAATGCCTCGGAAGTGGCACTGTTAACAGCCTCTGAGTAGCAAACACAACACTTCAACGGAGCATAATCGCTCCGCAGTTCTGTTCCCCAAGTCTAAGTAGCTTAGCTTATCGAGGTTCTAGTGCTCTAGGTACAGTAATTCTTTTTTCGTCCTCATCGTTCTGCATGCGCTGTCTTTCTTACATCGCCCGCTGATCCATTCAGTCCCGTCGTGGTTTTTCCCGCAGCAGTGTCGGTCTTCCTCACGCAAGAGACTTACCTGAGCTGAAGAGGAGCAAAAGCGGCTGTTGTAATTGCGCTCTGATTTGCGGGAAAGTAATGTACTTCAAATGTATGTTAGTATGTTATAGTAGTTGCAGAACGGTTGGGCCTGATGCACAAATTTCGAGTTGGGCCTTCTTACGAAGGGGATTACCATAAGGTGCAAAGATGTGCCCATGATTACTGAGTGATCTTTTTCGTTGGCGTTGTTGGCTCCGTGCGGTTGGTCTGCATGTTTTCTCACTTGTTTGCCTTCGGTTTGCGCGCATACTATGCCACGTATCCTGCCACACATCCGAACCCTGTGAACGGTCGGCTCCCGAAAAGCAAACAGTAAGATGGATGTACAAAAGGGAGTCCGCAACTAAGAACAAAAAGGTCCACAGCCCAAAAGGTTCAGTGCGCTCTCCGTACCTCTTTCATCGTCTGCACTGGAGCTTTGCTACCTCTCTCCCTACCATCTCCCTAGGACTGACTCTCAATATGCCACCAAAAAAAGAAACCCCGGCGAAGAAGCCATCGGGAAAAGACGATCCAGGAGAAAAGGGCCCAGGAAAGAAACATGTTCCCGGCTGGGATCCTGTATCCGACGATGAAAAAGCCAAGGGAGGGAAAAAAAGTAGGCGTAGAAAAAAGGGCGGCGATAGAGAAGAGCCCTCGGAAGCTGGCCCGTCAGGAGATACCTCTCTCTCCCCGTCCATCATCATTGAGGCTCACCAAGTCAGGTCCTCGACCGTCGCATCATCATCTTCAGCCCAGACGAGCAGTAAACCAGGCCCGTCCGGCCCGACAATGTATTTACTATCCATATCGTTTAACGAACGAGATACTGATAATTCTAGACCATCGCCAGAGACAATGCAAACTCCAGCGTCAACTAGTGCTCGACAGACCTCGCATGCTCCTGACCAACCTACCACAGCAAGTTCCTATCCGATTCGACCAATCCAGACTTCGACACTCGCAAGTACCCCTCAGGCTGGTCAGCCTTCAAGCAATCTTAGTCAGGGAACTACGTGAGTTTGACTCTGGCCAATTTAATCTAGTATCAGCAGCCCTGATTATGTTCTACAGCTCAAATAAGGCTGTCTTGGCCGGCAAAGTTTCATCTACCGAACCGTCTAAGGGATATAGCTCGGAATCTGGTAATGGCAAGCAAGAGATCGTACGTCCCGAGGGGCAACCGTCTCGGCCGCCCTCAAAATCCGTAAACAGTATGCATTTGGCGTCAAATCACTTCAAGGTATCCCATCGACCCAACCTCATGCTTTGGCACTATCAGATTATCGTTCATCCAGAGGTTAAAGGCCCAAAACTTTCCCAAGTCATCAAAGTAGCCCTCCTCAGTGGGACTTTTCAAGGTGTAACGCCTTTCATTTGCACGGATTTCAGTGCTATTATGTTGAGTGTGAGAGAAATTCCTCAACAGTACCGAAATTTCAAGGTTCAGTACAAGTCAGAGGTCGAAACTCAAGTCTCCGAAAATGCCAAGGAGTTCACGATATTGTTGAATTTGATAGGAACCGTCGACCTCTCAAACCGAGAGTCCTATTTGGGGCAAATGGACGTCACATCGAGTGGTCTGCCGGTTGAACAAGCTTTCGATATCATTCTTGGCCATCACCGGAAGCAGTCAAATAACATTGCCATCATTAACAATCGTAAAGCCTTCTCACTAACGTCAAACGATGTCAGAAATCTCGATGACGTTCTTGTTGCTCGGCGTGGATACTTCTCGAGTATCCGAATGTCACAGTCCAGCCTTTTGGTGAATATCAACGTCAGTAATGGGGCATTTTATGAAACCACAAAGAATATCAATGAGATTATTAGGTGGCTCCATCGAAGTGTAAACCCAGGCAAGATTCCAGGGTTGCTTAGAGGGCTTCGCGTCCGTTCGTCGCACATCCCACGTGTCTGGAGCTTCTGGGGCTTTCCAAAGACTGGCGATGGGAGGGGATACATGCTCCATCCACCAAAATTCAGGGTTTCCAATGCTGGATACTACACGCCGGAGCAAATTGAGTTTTTTCACGAGGTGAAGGATTCATCACAGGAACGAGGTGAGAATCTGAATGACAAGGACCGAGAGAGTGCAAAAGTGGGCAAATTAAAGCCCCATGATGCGTCATGCTCTTGTGCGGGAAGCTGGGTTACGGTAGCTGAGTATTTCAAGAGAAGTAAGTTGTCATTTTGTTGCTTGATCAAAGTTGTACTAACTGATTGATAGTACGACGGGAGCCCATATCGTCCCAAGACTTGGTATTGCCCGTCGTCAATGTTGGCTCGAACAAACGCCCCACTTACCTGCCTTCTCATCTCTGCATGGTCATGAATGGTCAAATTTCGAAGCTGAAACTTGACCCGGACCAGACCAAAAAAATGATCACATTTGCTGTACGCGAGCCTAAGAAGAATGCGGATTCGATTGTGCTTGGGGGCTTCGATACACTTGGTTTCAAAGACAACGCCAGACTGGTGGCTCTTCCCTCTTTCAATGATTCTTGTGATGCGTATGAACTAACGAAGACAGGAACGCTTCGGAGTTCATGTGAAGAACAGTATGATGAGACTCACTGGCCGCATGCTACCGCGACCTAGCCTTTTATACAACAAGGAACTTCCGTTGGTTGGCACATTGAAGTCCTGGAACCTAACTAAAGTGTGGTTCCGAAAGCCTGTGGAATTGGCCAACTGGGCTTGTTTAAGGATCATAGGAAATTCGGAAACCGATAAGACGATCAAAAAGGGACCATGCCGCGAAAAACTTACAGGATTTTTGTCCCATCTAAGATCGAAAGGTATCAGAGTTGACGACAATCCTAATCACGGCGATCTTGAGATGAAGAACCGGGAAGCGTACGTGAAATTGGATGAGTGGTTCAAGGAATGTCGCGAGGATTATGATGTGAAGTTCCTGATCGTTTTCTTGCCCGAATATCGTACTCCAGAACTCTACAATCACATCAAGAGGTATGGGGACATTAAATATGGTATAAACACCGTCTGCGTGACTAAGAAGCTTGGCGACGCACGTTATGACGAAAACGTCGCTCTTGTAAGTGCTGCCACCTTTTTATTCTAATAACTCACGATTTCTTGCTCGTTTTTGGCCACATCATATTTGACAATCTCACAAGCTTTAAAGCCCGGCATACATGTTCAGGCAGAACACTAACATCATTTGGGTCCAGAAAATCAATCTCAAACTTGGGGGAACCAACCACCAGCTCAAAGATGATGCATATGGCCGCATTCTCGAGGACAAAACAATGGTTATCGGAATAGATGTAACTCATCCGCCGCCTGGAGCCGAAGGAGCTCCCAGTGTCGCTGCCGTGGTGGCGAGCTGTGACAAGTATCTGTCACAGTGGCCAGCAGACCTTCGGATCAACGCGAGCCGCCAAGAGATGGTGCAAATGCTTCAAGAAATGCTCATCACCCGCCTGGAACGCTTCAAAGAGGTGAACGATCAACAGTTGCCAAAGAACCTTCTCATCTACCGTGATGGAGTTGGGGTAGGTCAGTATCAGATTGTACTCAACGAGGAGTTGCCAAGATTGCGAGATGCTTGCCGCAGGGTTTACGGAAAATACTACATCGAAGGAGAACGCCCTCAAATCTCGCTCATTGTGGTCGGCAAACGACATCACACCCGGTTCTATAAAACTTACGGCTCGGAACTTAAGAGTGGCCCAGAGGGAAATCCACCGTCTGGAACGGTTAGTATATTATGTGTCTTCAAATAATGAACGATCGCTAATGCCTCCAAAAAGGTCGTCGACCACACCATCACTCGGGATGACACCTGGGACTTCTATTTACAGTCGCATACCGCAATCACAGGGACAGCACGTCCGGCTCACTATATTGTCCTGTTAGACGAGATCTTCACAAAGAATACTAAGGATCCCGTCGGTGAGCTCGAGCGTCTCACATACAACTTATGCCACCTTTACGGTAAGGCTACAGTCAGCGTGAGCATTCCTCCACCGGTCTACTACGCGGATCTGGCCTGTGGGAGAGGCAAGAGATACTTGAGCCGGGTGTTTGATCAGGATCAGAGCATGGGTCACGAAGTGGGAGATGCTGATGTGGCGGTCCATGATACACTCAAGGATACGATGTTTTACATCTGAGATGTTTGTCTTTCGAGAGTGTGCCGACGGTGCTGATTGCCAGGTAGGCATCGCTGGTGTAGAAGAAGGAAAGCGGGCTACACATTCCAAATCGAGGCGTTGGGTTTACGAGAAACTTGACAGAGCGAAAAAGGACACGATCTTGATAACTAGAAAACGCAGGTGTCTTACAGTAACGACTAATAAAATATGACAACACACTATTCCTTCCCCCTAATGCTGCGTACATAGAATTACTAGCCTCAAGTATTGAATCATCTCCCGCATAGAAAGAATATAGATCGTATTCGAATTTGCATCCTCCTACGCCTCGGAAAGGGTCGTATTAGAAGTGTTGTCCACTCGGCTAGAGGCTTAAGAATGGCGCGGGGTATTACGCTTCTTAGCTAGAGACCCCGTTAGCTTTAACGTTATCAGTCTTCCGGCGCAGCCTAAGCTTTGCTCGAAAGAGGACGAGAATATATAAAATAAACTTATAGCTCTCCTTTCTACCTTAATAATATATCGGAGTAATTATAGTAGCGGATATAGAAGGAGGATAACTTAGATTCCTAGTATATCTAACTCCTCGTTTCGTCTGCTTTCGGCTACGATTAGTCGGATGAAACTCTTCAGTCCGTGGCTGGGACCTGCTTTCACTGTCCTCACCAACCCTTCTGGTATTGGGGCTGCGCTCCCTCGTGGCTGTTATGGGCCGCGCTCCCCTCTTTGCGCCCTCCGAATACCTGCCTCCACATCTTGGCGGCAGCCTCTGGTGCATAGAGTTTCGATCTCCCGGCTTTCTCTCTTTCTCGTCGATCTCTTCAGGGCGATCTCGCCTGTCACGACACCCTCTGTTCATCCTCATGTCCCGGCCTCGGTTCTCACCTCTGGCCCAGCTCTCCATATCACGCTCTGTCTTGCTCGGGTGTGAGCTGTCGACTTTTACTAGCGGCACATCGGTAGGTATGTTTGAATTCGCACTGGCAGCCTGCTATTTGGAATATGTCGGCCCACTTTTAAGGATGGACCGGGTGTCTTTCTTCACATCGGGCTACTGGTTCCCCTGCGGCAATGTCGTCGGTAAATGATACCTGTTTCCCCTCCCTTCCTCTCAATTAAAGGCGTTTCATCCCTCACGTCTTCTATCGTCACTCGGCATGAAATCTTGCTCGCTGCATCTGCCATGTCTGAAGGGGAGATAACGTCTCGCGTGACGCGCTGTATTCCGTTCTCCGGCTTGATAAGGATGTCTGTTGAAGCCGGCTCGGGGACGTAATAAAAATGGATACTTCAAAGTGGAGAGGTCAGAGGAGGGAGAATGAAGACAGAAAGCATGGTTAGAAAGTAGTCCAACAGCGAAGTTTTTAACCTGCAGCTACTAGAGCCTCGTACTTACTAACTCTTATTCCTTTTGATACCTTGACAGGGTATCACAGTATATATCAGAATGGTGGCCG
>BLJB01000302.1:0-29612 GCA_013423325.1 Usnea hakonensis | reverse complement strand
TTCCCGTAATTATCTTTCACATAGTTAGATAGACACGAGTATGAATTCCAATCCAATCCAAACTACTTTTAATTAAGTAGCTAGCATAGGCGTATAAAACAATTAATTAATCAACTACTTTTAATTATTTTAGAAATAGTATCTTTTTTAATTAATTTCTTTTATAGTTATTACTTTCTTATTAATATCTCTTTCTATTATTATTCTAGTTCTATTACTATTAGAATATAATTAGATATATATTCTAGATCCTTTTTTAGGGTATAATAGATTATAGCTTAATAGACTTTTAATATTAGAAAGACTAGATTAATTATTAACTTCTAATTTTAGGATTTCTATATAATTAAGTTATTAAATAATTTAAAAATTATTTCTTTAATCTAGATAATTTTAATAAATCTGTTAATTATTTTATAGTATATATATTATTTCTTATTATTCTATTTAGGGTAATAAAGATTAAAGTCTTTAAAAGCTATATATTTATCTTTTTCCTCTAAAACTTATTTTAAAAATATTAATATTAAAGAGATTATTATTACCTCTAGTAATATTAATAACTAGTTATATATATTATATATTTAGTGGATTAGTTCTTAAGTAGAGAGTTAGAAAGAAACATACTTCTCCTCTTTTCTATTATCTTATTTAATATTTAATTAAAGGGAGTAAAAGTTATCCTCTTAATATCTAACTTTCTAACTAATTAGATCTATCTTTTTAAAAGTATATCTAAATATTTAGATCTAATTTATAGGCTAATAGAAATTTATTAGAATTTAGATTATATACTAATCTATTAAACGAGTTATAACTCGACTTCTAAATTATTAATATATTATAATTTTATACTTTCTACTTTTTAAAAAATAGCGCTATTACTTTATCTTTTAACTTTTATATATTATATTATAAGACCTTTAATATATTATCCTTATTTATTAATATAGATATTAAGGTCTAAACTATTAAAATTAGTATTAATTATACTTAATATTAAAATTATATTAATTATATTAATTATATTCTAGAAGCTAATTCTCTCTTTAAACTAGATTAGATTCACTAGTATAAGAAGAAAGAAGAACTAGGTTAATCCATATAGGAACGTTAAGGAATATTAGAGTATTAATATTATTAGATAGAAAATATAAGACTAGTTCTAAAAACGAAGATTTAAAAAATAAAAAAAATATTAATAAAGAATTTCTATTATAATAAGAATCTCTATCTAGATAGAGAACTTATATAATAATAGATTTAACTATTATAAAATATTAAAGAAGGTTAAGAGCTCGATTACTATCTAAATAAAAAATAGTAAAATCGGGCTTAATATATTCCTTAATAAAATAAGGGTTCTAGATATTAATTCTAGTTATAAATATAAATAAAAAAAATAGAATATTAAATATATTCTTCTTTTCTATTTAAAATTATAAAAGAATAGACTATAACTATTTATAGAAGCGAGTATTAAGGATTTCTAAATAATACTAACTATAATTAAAAGAATTCGAATAGCGATAAAATAAATAGTTAACTCTAACTAATTAAATAGTTTTAAGTTAGTTAATAAATAACTCTAATAATTAAGACTACCCCTCGGGGTAGAGGAGACTATTAAATCTAAAAAGAATATATAAAGAAGCGACTATACCCGCCTTTAAAGGCGGGGGTAATTAGAAATATAAAAGTTAGAAAATAGAAGAGTTAATATAAAGAAGTAGAAAGATATATAATAATATAATAGAGTTTCTAAAAAGTATAGTAAAAGAAAGAGCGTACTATTTAGTTAAAGTTTTTATCTAGAGGTTCGCTTTTAGATTTCTTTAATATCTAGCTCTATTAGTTTAGTATTATAGTTACCCTTATTAGCTTATATTAAGTAGCTAGTATAGGCGTATAAAATAATCAATTAATTAATTAACTAGATTAGATATATCTACTCTAGTTCTTTTTTTAAGATCTTAAGTAGCCTTTCTACCTTTTTTAATTATTAATTATTTAAGATCTCTTCTAATTTTTTCCTTTTTAGAGATATTATCTTCTATTTATTCTTTGTTTAGATTAAAGTTAAAATAAATTAGACTATTAATTAATTAATTGTTTTATACGCCTATACTAGCTACTTAATATAAGCTAATAAGGGTAACTATAATAGTAAACTAGTAGAGCTAGGCGTCGAAGAAATCTAAGGGCGAACCTCTAAATAAAAATTTTAACTAAATAGTACGCTCTCTTTTCTATTATACTTTTTAGAAGCTCTATTATACTAATATATATCTCTCTACTTTTTTATATCGACTCTTTTATTCTTTAACTTTTATATCTCTAATTACCCCCGCCTTTAGAGGCGGGTATAATTACTTCTTTATATACCCTTTTTAGGCTTAATAGTCTCCTCTACCCTAAGCGGTAGTTTTAATTATTAGAGTTATTTACTAGCTAACTTAAAGCTATTTAACTAATCGGAATTAATTATCTATTTTATCGTTATCTAGATCTCTTTAGTTATAATTAGTATTATCTAGAAGTCCCTAGTACCCGCTTTTATAAGTAGTTATAATCTATTCTTCTACGATCTCGAATAGAAGAGAAGGATATACTTAATATTCTATCTTCTTTATTTATATCTATAGTCGGGGTTAATATCTAGAACCCTTATTTTATTAAGGAATATATTAAGCCCGATTTTACTACTTTTTATTTAGATAATAATTAAGCTTTTAGCCTTTTTTAGTATCTTATAGTAGTTAAATCTATTATTATATAAGTTCTCTATCTAGATAGAGGTTCTCGCTATAATAGAAATTCTTTATTAATATTTTTTCTATTTTTTAGATCTCTATTTTTAGAACTAGTCTTATATTTTCTATCTAATAATATTAATACTCTAATATTCCTTAATATTTCTATATAGATTAACCTAGTTCTTTTTTCTTTTTATACTAATAGTTACTAGGTTCTAGCTTTTTTCTTTAAGGGCTTTAAGAGCCTAGGCCTTTTTTATTATTATAGGTATAGGCTCTCTTTTCCTTTTCCTACCTCTACTACCCTAGAAGTACTAGGCGATTCGCTCGTTACCCTCTTTCGTGGCGGGGTAGGTGCCTCGTAGAGCTTGGTATTACAATACTAGCTTGTCGAGTTGGTATTCAAGGGGGGCTATCGAAGCCTCCGCCTAAATTAGACTATTATTAAGGACTTTTTATATTATTTAGAGGTATTCTTTTTTTTTCTATTTAAGGCGTTCTATCTTCTATTAGTAGACTCGATAATTCGAGCTCTATATTTTATAATTATTTTAATAAATTATATAGTATTTTTACCTCTAGCTTTAGTAATCTTTAGTAAAGTAAATTTTAATATAATATCTATATTTTATTAGCCTTTAATATAACCCCTATAAATAGTTATACTACTAATATTAATAGTATTATTTTAATCTATTTATTATTTTCTATTTTTTATAGTAGAGTAATTAGTTATTCTCTATTATATTTTCTACTATTAATTTATTTATCTTTTTAGGGCTCTTAATTTTAATTAGAAATATAGAGTATTTTTTAATCTCTCTATCTATCTTCTTTATCTATATAAATAGAGACTATTCTATTTTTACTACTTCTAATCTAAAATAGAGGGTACTATTTTCCTATTTTAACTTCTTAATATAAGCCCTTTAATCTTTATTATTAAACGCGTTAATTCTTATTAAGTCGATAATTACTATAAAGGAGGGTTTAAAAATATAGACTAAAAGATAATCTTTTTAAATTATTTTAATATTCTTTTTTATTATCCTCTTTATCTCCCTTAAGACTATATATAACCCCCGCGGGATAGAAGGATTCTCCCGAAAACCCTCTAAGAAGCTAACTAAGATATAAAATAAGTATCTTTATAGAGTAATCGAAGTATATAAGATAACTCTTATCTCGATTCTAGAGATAAAAGCTTTAATAGCCCTTTTAAAATATTAACTCGATAAGCTAGTATTATAATATTAAGCTTTACGAGGTATCTACCTCGCTATAAAAAAGGGTAACGAGCGAATTATTTAATACTTCTAGAATAGTAGAAGTAAGAAAAGAAAAAGAGGATCTATATCTATAATAATAAAAAAAGTTTAGGCTCTTAAAGTCTTTAAAGAAAAAAGTTAGAATTTAATAACTATTAGTATAAAAAAAAAAGAAGAACTAGATTAATCTATATAAAGATATTAAGGAATATTAGAGTATTAATATTATTAAATAGAAAATATAAGACTAGTTCTAAAAATAAAGATTTAAAAAATAAAAAAAATATTAATAAAGAATTTCTATTATAGCGAGAACCCTTATCTAAATAGTAAACTTATATAATAATAGATTTAATTATTATAAGATATTAAGAAAGGTTAAAAGCTTAATTACTATCTAAATAAAAAATAGTAAAATCGGGCTTAATATATTCCTTAATAAAATAAGGGTTCTAGATATTAATCTTAATTATAAATATAAATAGAAAAGATAAAATATTAAATATATTCTCTTCTTCTATTTAAAATTATAGGAGAATAAATTATAACTACTTATAAAAGCGGGTATTAAAGACTTCTAAATAATACTAATTATAATTAAAAAGATCTAAATAGTGGTAAAATAATCAATTAATTCTAGCTAGTTAAATAACTTTAAATTAATTAGCGAATAATTCTAATAATTAAGATTATCCTTTAAAATAAAGAAGATTATTAAATCTAAAAAGAATATATAAAGAAATAATTATACTTATCTCTAAAAATAAGAGTAATTAGAGATATAAAAATTAAAAAATAAAAGAGTTAATATAAAAAAATAGAGAGATATATAGTAATATAATAAAGCTCCTAAAAAGTATAATAAAAAGAAGAGTATACTATTTAATTAAAATTTTTATTTAGAGGTTCGCCTTTAGATTTTTTCGACGCCTAGCTCTATTAGTTTAGCGTTATAGTTACTCTTATTAGCTTATATTAAGTAGCTAGTATAGGCGTATAAAACAATCAATTAATTAAGACTATATATAGAATAATACCCCTATTTTAAAAGTACCTTACTATAACAATAAAGCCTATTAGGGCTCTATTATTTTAGAATATGTCTTTAAATTATATTAGTATAATATATTTAATCTTCTTTTTCTCCTCTTTACTTTTTATTCTAATTATTATTTTTTTCTTATTAGCATTTCCCACTATAATATATAAGAGTAGTATTACTAAATATAATTATTTATAGATAAGTAGTTTAATAATATTACTAGTTACCCTCTAGATCTAAAATTATTATAGTATTAGGGATAGATCTCTAATTAATTATTTTTTTATCTATTTTTAAATTTCTTTTTATTCGGCTTTAGCTAATTCTATATATTTACTTACTAATTAGATTATTATTTTAAATAGTTTAAATTTCTATCTATTAAGATTCTCGAATAATATATTCTTTATAATTTTTATTATATTTTTAACTAATTAATTTATTCTCTTAATATAATTATATTTATAATCTTTCTCCTTTTATTTTATATTATTTTTTATAATCTTTATTATTTTTTTATTTAATTTCTCTATCCTCTTTATTATATTTATATATATAATTAACGTATATCTATCTTCCTCTTCTATATTATATTTAGTATCGCGTTACTCTTTTTTAACTTCTATCGACTCCTCCTCTTAGTTCTTAGCTATACTCGTTATAACCTTTATATTAAAGGTCTCTAGAGCCCCGTAGGGGCCCTAGTAGATATATTCGTAATTCGTGGTCGCTATTAAGTTTCTATACTATATATTAAATATAATTATTATTAATAAATTATAGTATTAAGAGTATAATTAGGCCGGCGACGAGATCCAGCTGTACGCGCTGCCGGCTACGAACCTGCTACCATCGTGTACGATATGAAGGTCGCCGTCGTACACGGTATATAGTAGAGCCAAGTGATCTTAGGGTACGACGCGTAAAGGAGATAGGATAGAAAATAGCAAGATAAAGTGATAAAGATAAGATACGTCCCTATTATAAGTAAAGTATTTAATTAGAAATATAGCTATACTATTAGTAAAGTCGATATAATACTACTTAATCGGACGCCGAATACGTAGAACCTTCCTATAATAATACGTAGAGAGTACTAGGTAGCTTAGATAGAAGGCGTATTAGCTAATAGGATTAGTTACTCTAGATACGTAGGGATAATAGCCTAGTCCTAGTATAATTAATAGAATACGAGATATCTACTTCCTCCTACGAGCCCGTTCGAAGCGTAGCTATTAGTAAAGATACGATTCTCTCTCTATCTCTAGATACGCGTACCTATCGATAACTCTACCTACTTATAGAGCTAGCGCGATATATTTACCGCTAAGCGTTCTCCTCTACGTACCTATAGGTAGTAATACTATAAAAGGAACCAGTATCCTATACCCGAAATAAAAAGACCTTATAGGACCTCGCTTACCTAGTATAGAGTTTTTACGCGTAGAATACTAAGACTCTTAGCGCGTTATATAAATACGAAGGCCCGTATTTCTTCGTATTAGTAGCCCTCCGAGAGTTAACTTAATAAGGACTATAGAATTTAGTAGTAATCGATTAATCTAAACTTCGTATTTATACCGTATTACTATTATCTACTCTAGTAGGGTCTCTCCCTATTAGACTCGGTATAGGGCTAAGACGCCGGCCTTTTTTCCTCGGCAATAGGCGCTTACGGATTAGAACAAGCTAGGAATAAGGGCCAGTAATTAAACTCGTAGATAAATACTCTACGAGGAATATTAACTACCCTACGGGGATACGGGCGTTATTCGGCCTATCTATATTCTTACTAATAGTCAAGTTATTTTTTTTCTTAGAAAGGATACTAAAGCGTACAGCGACCTAGCGTATATATATAATTCGTGGAAGTTGTCGAAGGTGGTATATAGAACTCGATATTTGCAGGACACTATAATAGAAGAAACGTGTGGAGGTTTTTACCCTAGCGTAAGTAAAGGTTTCCTCTACAATATTGCTATAGAGCTTCCCGTAATTATCTTTCACATAGTTAGATAGATACGAGTATGAAATCCAATCCAATCCAAGAGTATAATTATTATAAATATTAAAAAGATCTATATTATTATTTTTTAAGATAACTAAAAAGTTTAGTTTTAAAGCTATTAAAAATTTATAATAAAGTAGATAGCTTTAATTAATTACTTAATATAAATTATAAAACTAAAAGCTATAGATTTAATAATTATAATAATAGTCTAGATATTAATAGTAAGCTTTATCTTATTAAAAATATTATTATTATTATCTCTATTATTATTACTATTATTATTATTATCTCTATAATTATCTCGACTATTATATTTACTATATTTATAATTATAATTATAGATATTATTATTATTATTATTATTCTTTTTCTTTTTTAAACAAGAATAAAGAAAGATATATTCTAAATTATTATACTAGTCCTTTTTATAATAAGTATAATATTTATAGATCTAGATATATATATAAAAGTTATTAATATAGATTTTTAATTAGATCTTATTTTTAGTTCCCTTGACTATTATTAAGGCGATAATACTCTATAGGGTATATATAAATATATTATTAACTAAAATAGTTAATATCTAAATTTTAATAGAGGAGTTAATAGAGCTAGATAGATTTATAATAGTATTAATAAATCTTATAATAATATAATTTAAATTAAATTTACACTTATTATTATTATTAAGAGTATTATAATTTTAGTTATACTATTTATAATAGTTATTATAGATTAAATTTAGATTTAAGAAAAAATAATAAATTAGCTAATTTTTATTTATATATATATCTAAAAATATAATATTAACCTTTTTAAATATCTCTCTAAATTAGTTAATATAGATCTAAAAATTATTATTATAATTAGCTAAATTAATATTATCTAATTTCTAAAATATTAAATAAAATAGACTAGAGCCTTAAGACTTAAATTTTTTAAGAGTTTTCTAAATTTTTTAAATATTAATTTTATTTTTAATTATTATCTAAAAGTTTTATTTATATTAAGATTTAAATATAATATATATTTTATTATAAATTTATTTCTAGATCTTAAACTTATTAGTAACTAAAGGATTAAAGTCTTTAATAATATAATATTATATATCTAAAAGCTTTAGTTTATCTTTAAATTATTATTTTTATATTTAGTAATTCTCTATATCTTAAAACTTATTAATACTATTAAATTAATTTAAAAATATTAATATTTTAATTTGTTTTATAGATATAATTAATATCTAACTCTCTATCTTTTTCTAGTTCGGATTTAGATAAATCTAATTCTAATTTAATTAGGGTTAATAGTTCTAATTCTAAACCTAATAAGAATAAATCTAAATCTAATTTAAACTTAATTAAAGTTAATAATTCTAACTTTAAAAAGGACTTCGATAAAGATATTTCTAACTCGGATAAATCTAAATCTAATTCTAATTCTAAATCTAATAATAATAAATCTGTTGAAAGTAGTGGATCACGTAACTTTGTCATATAACTACTACTAGGATATAGTCAAGCTTTCCTTCATAGAGATCTATAGGTAATATAACTACTATATATCCTACCCTATATTTTAATAGGTTATAAGCCCGGGGTTTACCCCGGTAATATTCTAGTATACTATAACTATACTAACTATAGCGCCTCTTAATATAGTAATTACCCTACTATAGAGTACTATAGTAGAAATTTATTTATTTATTAAATAACCTCTTAAAAGTAGAAATTCCTATATATAAATAGTTATTTAGGCCTAAATAATTATAATTCGTCGTAAATTCGGTAGCTAGAAAACTCCTAATTTAATATTAGTAATACCGAAGTTTACTAGTACTAAGGTATTATTAAGGCTTACGCGAAATTAACTAATTATATAACTATCGGCCCCTAGAAGATTATCTTCCCTACGTAGGATACGCTAAATAAAGAGGGAATATACCCTTATTTATATACTAAAAATACTATAAATATAATAGCGAGTATTTAGACTCTTAATCTAAAGTTAATTATATAATATTTATAATAATAGCTAGAAAGAAGCTATATTAACCTTCTAAATCCTAGCTATTAATATAGATAAGGGTTTAATTTAAGTAGAGGAAAGATAAGATTTAGCCTTCTCCTTATTCTTTATAAATAGAGGTAAAAATAGAGATAAATAATTCTTTAAATTAATAGTTCTAGCCTCTCTAGCCTCCTCTAGAAAATTAATAGTTTTAAAGTCTAAAATTTAAAGGCTAGTCTCTCTAGCTTCGCTAGTTTCCTCTTAATAATAAGACTAAAATAGCGCGTATATAAATTAAAAAGTTATATTAAAAAGAGAGGAGGCTAAAAAATATAAAAACCTTTAATTTAGATAAAAATAATAATATATTTACCCTAAAATAATTAGTAGAAAAAGTAGAATATAATTAGATAAAAATTAATAATTCTACTAAATAATAAAGGAAAGACTTATCTCCCTTAAATATAAATATTATTAAAAATAATTATAATAAATAAGATTTAGAGAATAAGAATCCTAATTAAGATAACTTAATTAGGGGAATATTATTTATAAAGGATAGACTAGATAACTCCCTCTATTAGGCTTTTATACTAATATTACCATTAAATTTAATTTCTACTTTTTTAACTTTAGCCTATAAAAAGGCCCTTTATAAATAAAGATCTATATTATATTATAAGAATTATAAAATTAAAAAGGATTTTTTATTTATTCTTAAAATATTATTCTATATTATAAACTATAAAATAGATAATAAATATATTTTAGAATCTTTTTCTAATTCTACGCTTTCTTTTTTATCTATCTCTAAATTAGTAATAAAGATATCTTCTAATACTAATCTTTTTAGTTTTTTAATTCTAGAAACTCCGAGTATAAAGACTTTATCTCTAAGATTTGTCAAAATAGGAAGGTTTGCCGAGTCACGTGACTTCGTCACGTGACCTTAGCGCCTTGGCATTTTGTAAATAGTCTTACACATTTCTTATACTTCTATAATTAATTAATTAAGAAATAAGTATTCTATATACCTACTTTTAATAGGTTATAAGCCTAGATTATAGGGTATTATTTTAGTAATCCTTTCGCTTTATATTATATCTACTAGCTTATAATAAGAGTTCTAGAAAGAGCTAAATAAATTACTAGCTATACTATCTATTAGTCGAAATATACTCGAATATAAAAATTAATACTATATTAGGAATAGCCTATTAGGCTATAGAAAGAATATAGGGAATAATTTAATTCTAAAAATATATAAATTACGCTATAACTTTTAGCTTAGCCCGATCGAACTACGCATTAGTATTAGCTAATAATTATTTACTAAAAGATACTATTCCGCCTATAGATTATATTAATTAGATATCGCTATAACTTTATAGAGTTTTTTTAGATTATTTAAATTATATAGACTATACTCGCTTACTCTATACTATTATTATAAGGCTTAAGAGTATTTAAAATTATATCTACTCTATCTATTTTTAGTACTATTAAGTTACTAAGCGATCTAATTAAACTAAATAGCTATTATATATCTTTAAGACTCTAGATAACTAATTATAAGAGCGAAAAGTTAGTTTTATTTTATTAGTTATTCTAGATAATCTCTTATAACTATCTATTCCGATATTTTAAGATAAGTCGAAGGATACTATTACTATTAAACTACTATTTAAAAGCCGTTTAGACTAGTACTATATCTAAAAAAATACTAGATAACTAATTATAAGTTATTTTTATATTACTAGTCCCTTTTTATAATCTCTTTTCAATACTTTTAGATAGTTAAAAGATATTATTTAGCTACTAATATTATACTATTAATTCTATTATTAATTTATAAATAAGATATAAAATATTTTATAATTATAGCTTTTAATCTAACTACTTATTATATTAAACTAAGTATTAATAAATCTCTAGTTACTATACTATAATTACTAAGCCGCTATTATAATTATTAATTACTAATAGCGAGCGAACTATTAATTATATGATCTTAATAGGCCTCGCCCTTATTTAAATTTCTACTAACTCCTAAATAGAAAGTTTAAATTATTATTAATTATAAAAAAATAGATAGAGTCTATTATATCTCTAAATAGAATTAGCTATATAAACGTAAATAGTACTAGATCCTTATATAAGACTTCCCTTATTACTATTATAATCTTAATATATACGATACTATTAGAAAGGGTAAATCTTATAGACGCGCTACTATTTAACTTCTAAATTAGCTTAGTAAACCTATCTAGAAAGCTCTAGAATATAAGTAAGATATATACTATCTACCTAAATCTAGGGAGTCTACTCTAACTACTTCTAAATTCTCTATTAAGGAATTAATATTTTCTATATATAGCGATACTAATTTATTTAGATATAAAATTAAATTACCCTTATATACCTTATTACTATTAAGCTATAGAAAACGACTCGATAAGAGTACTAGTCCTACTAAAGATTACTAAGTTTAAGAATCCCGAAGGGTAGGCTTTAATAATAATATCCTTATCTTTCTCTTTTATATAGGTCTTAGAAAGTAATTGTTACGAGTGTGACTACTTGCAGGGCTGAAGGAGATACGTGACCTCCTTCCTATTCGGGTTTAGCGCCTTGGCACCTCTCTGCCTATATATCTTTCTTATACCTGTACATAGATTTTACCTCCTCATCAATTGAATCCTCGTTACATACCACTATTAACTTGATCTGGTTGCAGTCCTAACAGTAATATAAGGATTACTTCTTAATCTATATCTAAAATTACGAACTTATAGATACTAATAGAGATACGGTCTATAGTTTTAAATATATAATATAGCGATTTATTTAAAGTATAACTAATCTTTTAACTAATTATACTAAATCTACTCTAGAGATAATAATAATATAATCGGAGGCGTATATTATAATTACTCTTAGAATTAAGAAGCCCTAAAATAATATAGTTAAAGGACTAGATACTATTTATATTTAACGCTTAGTTAAGTTCTATTAAAATTATAAAAAGAACTATTATACCCGTAATAAGTATAAGGGTAAGACGAATTAATATAAATAGATATCGAGCCGTAGCCGGAACGATAATAGTAAGTAATAATATAATAATAGAGATTATAGATATTATAATAATTATAATTAAAAGAGTAATTATTATAATTATTATAAGAAGTCTTATAAGCCTTATTAGAATACTAACCCTACTTATTATAATATTAGTAGTAAAGATAGTTCGGCTTCTAACTCTAATACTAATTAGAATTATAATAAATATAACTATTATATAATACTCTCTAAAATAGTACTCTTTAAAGATAAAAAGCTAGAATTCTATATTATAAAAGCTATTATTATATCTATAGAACCCGCTAAACTCCTAATATAATAGGGTTTAGACTTATACTATTTAGTCTATATAATACCTAATTATTTAGTCTTTAAGATATATTCCCTTATAATTAGCGATAACTATTAGTTAATTAGAAGAATTAGAGGATCCCTTAAGCTAGTTAATAAAGATAAAATTAAAATTAAATTTAATATTAGTAGCTAATATTATTTTCTAATTTTTAATAATATCTTCTATATCTCTAATTTATCTATAAACCTAATTTCTTAGAGTAAACTAATATAATTAGATTATTTAATAAAAATTATTTTTAGAGGAATTAAGATTAGAATAAAGGGAATTACTATTTAGCTTATTAATAATAATATTTATTAATTTAATATATAGAAAGATAAGCTTAAGCTAGAACTTACTATATTAATTTTAATATTAAAATAAATCTTTAAGTCTTATTTATCTCTAATATATAAATCCTACTTAACTATAGTAATCGCTAATTTAATTAGAGATTCTATTATCTTTTTTATATCTATTGGAAAGTATCTTTATAGCTTTTACTATAATTTCGACTCTAATATTAATTCTATATCTAATTATAATAGCTTAGATTTAGAGTTAGCTTTAGATTCGGCTTTAGATTTAATTTTAGATTTAGATTTAGATTTAAATTTTAACTCTATAATTTCTAACTTGTCAGGAAACGATATGAGTGGTGTCATATGTATGGATAATAATATAATAATGTGTGTGTAAGAAAGAGTATCTACACGAGAATCCTCCTCATGGCCGAATGCCAAGGCTCGCTAAGCCCTATGAGGCTCCGCACATATCCTATGTGGAGGATATCCGTAACATAACTATAATGTCACATGAAGGTGCTTGCTTGGTATTGTTGTATTCACTTCACTAGCTCTTGCCAAGTCACTTGCTTGGTATTGTTGTATTCACTTTACTAGCTCTTGCCAAGATTCACTCTTGGCATTCACATAAATAGGCTTCTATAGACTTAGTGAATACAACAACTTTTACACTTCACTCTTCTCATTGTCACTCATGACATATAAAGATAGATCGCGGAAAAGATAAAAATATAAATCTAATTTTAAAATTATAACTTATTATTATTATTATCTAGGGTACTTAGAAGATATATAATAGCTTAAATACTATAATATTAATCTATCTAAAGAAGTTATGAATAAGATATTTTATATATTTTATATTATTAAAAAGATATAGTAAGTTAAATATACTTTTTATATTTATCTTAATAGATAATATTTAGATTTTATCTATAATAATCTTAATATAATAGAAGAAATTAAGCTTAGTTTTAAATACTTTATTATCTTTCTTAATAATTATATAAAAGTCTCTAAGATAGAAATCCTCTACTCTAAAAATAAGGTATTTACTATATTTTATTATTATCTTATATATAATAAAAGAGGAGATTTCTAGTATAATAAATTATAAATAAATTAAGGTAGTAAATATTCTAACTATAAATTTAATTAGTTTTATAGTAATAGTAGTATTATATAGAAGTCTATTATTTTAAATAATTCTAAATAGAATAGCTCCTTTAAAAGACTTAATTAGGACCTAAAGAGATATATCTTTATTATAATTAAAAAGATAGATCTCTCTATAGAGTACTAGCCTTAATTAATAATAATAATTAATTATTTATATAATTATTATTTTATTGTAAGTTATAAGCTAATCCCCTATAAAGCTAATATTAATATATAATTAAAATTAAAATATCTTTATTCTATTAGCTTTTATAGCTAGTACTTTACTTAAAAATCTAGTATTAGCTAGAAAACTAGTTAAGATTATATTATTATTAAGAGTTCTATTAGGCTTCTAAAATATAAAAAAGATTAAATCTATTAAATATTACTAGAAGATAAAAGGACTTTTTATATCTCTTAAATAATATAGAGAAAGATTCTATCTAAATTTCTTTATATTAAATAACTAAAGCCTCTCCTAGTAGAAGAAATATTATTACTATTAATAATATTAATTTAGTCTAGAAAAGGTTTAATACTTATTATTATAAACTTTTAAATTATTACTATAGAAGATAAATTAGTATCTACTTTTACTTTTATCTATGCTTCTATTCTTATAGCCTCTATTACGTTAATATTAATATCTATTAGTACTCTATTAATATTAAATATAGTAAGTTTAAAATTATCTAGATCTAGATTTTTTATAAATTATTTTAAACTATAATATTATAATCTCTTACTAGACTCTTTAGCCTTATTTATATTTATTATTTAGAAATCCTATAAGCTTAAAAGCTATAATAAGGCTATCTCGAATAATAACCTTAATAATAAGAACTAGAAGACTATTATAGAAAATAAGATTAATTTATTAATAGAGAATAGAATATAGAAGCTAGTAAACTATCTATTAAACTATAAGCTTTTAAAAGATAAGTAGATATTTACTTTAAAGCGAGATTCTAAAAAAGAAGTTACTCGCTATAAAGTATACTAAGTAATATTAGAATACTCTTAATATAAAGGTTTAAATTATAATAAGACTTTCGCCTTAATTATTAAGTCTATAAATTATAAGATCTTATTTACTCTTATAATAACTTTAAACTAGAATCTAGAATAAATAGATATTAAAACTATCTTCTTATATAGAGTAGTTAAGGAGATAATCTATATAATATAATCTATTAGCTTTAAATTAAAATAATATTTTAATAAGATCTATAAGTTTAATAAGACTTTATATAGTCTAAAGTAGTTCCTTTGAACTATTTATAATAAGATCTTAGAGAGGGGATTTTTAGGATGGAAGGACGCTTATTCCAATCTATGGTTAATAGTGGCAACGAGGCGTACGAAGCACGCAAGCGACTTGGGGCAGGGGTAGAGGGGAGCGTAGTAAACGATAGGGGAGGAGGGGGTAAAGTAGTAGTAGAAGAAATACGTTAAGAACGCGCAACCTAGGCCCCTAACTAACCGATAGGGGGGGCGACTAATAGGAGAAACCTCGGGAGGAGCTAGGCAAATAGGAAGGAATAAGCGAGTAACGCTATTACTATATTAGAAGCTATTAAAAATACGCCGTTTAGAGAGCTAAGCGCCGCCGTATAAAAGGCGTATAAAAAGAATCTAAAAGATATCTAGACCTTTATTAAAGAATAATAGATTAACCTCGAAACCTATATATAGAAGGAAGTATATAGACTCTAGAGCCTTATAGATAGCGGGTCGAGTACCCCGATCCTTTAAGGCTTTTTAGGGGGATACTAGAGTAAAGGAAACCCCTTTACGGGGCTATTACTATAGGATACGAGGATAGGACTAGTAGTATAAGCCTAGAAAAAGACTACGGAAGAATCTAGAAGGATAAGATAACTCCTAATTAGGATAGAAAAGGAGGAGGAGAGGATATCTATTATAGAAGTTACTAGCGAGAACCTCGTCGCGTCCTTTAAGATAGTAGGATACGCGTCGGAGGATATTATAATAGCGCGGCGACTAAAGAGCGGGGATATCGAACTCTAGATAGCTAGCGTAAAGGCGAAGGAACTCCTAGAGAGAGACCTAACCTAGGCTACTAAGAAGTTCAAGATCGCGAAAGTAGTAAAGAGGACCTATACCGTAGTAATATATAGGATAAGGATCGAGACGATAGATATAGAGAATAAGGAAGCCGTAAAGAAGAAGATATAAAAAGATAATAGGAGACTATACCTAGGCCTAGATATAGTAAAGACGAAGTGGATAGCGAGCGCGAGGAGACCGGCGCTAGAAGGGGGTAAGAAAAGGTACTTATCGCTAATTATCGACGTTACTATAGAAGAAATAGCCTCCGGGCTAGTACTAAGAGGCCTAGTCGAGGCGGGGGAGGCGAAGGAAGTATTATACTATATATACGGAGCGGCGTAGTATTTTAACTACTAGGAGTAGGGCTATATAGCTATATATTGTAAAAATAAAACTAGATACGCCGAGTATAACTAGAAACACGATACTAGGGAGTATAATAAGGTAGCTCCGGGAGCCTATAGAGTATACGCGGTATACGGAGGTAGGGGCTATATAACGTATTAGAGGATATACCTAAGAAAAAGGTAAGAGACCGAGAAGGTTATAAGAAAGCTAATATTAAGGCTAATAACGGCCTCCGACCTAGGAGGGATAAAGGCTATAGAAGCGCCGATAGCTATTAATAGATTTACGGTAGTTCCGCCTAGGAAGAAGAGAATACGAGATATAATTAATATAAGAAGCGGCCGCGAAGAGGAAAACTCTAGAATACTTAAAAGAGCTCCTAGAGTAGAAAGACTAAAAAGATTTATAATAAAGGAGGTTAGCTAAATGTTAGGCTCAGGGGCAGTAGCGCTGTAATGACAATATTGCCAAGTATTACGTATCCTCTTGGCATACGTAATACAGGTGTTGGCTTGGCTTCTTGGCGAATAAGCTTAAGGAAGCGATTCCCCCCTCTTTCTCTTCTTCTTTTTCAAGAATTAGTCTTACTAGAATACTACCAGATACTTGTATAGAAATATATCTATCCTTCTAGTCTCACATTACTATACCAACCCTAACACTAAATATCGTTAAGGATTCTATCTAGAATAGAAACCTATAGACTAATAGAGATAGCCTAATTATCCGAGACCTAGAAGATCTAGATATAAGACGCTTAAGAGTAGAACCTCTAGATACTAGCTTCCCTATAATAGAAAGCTAGACCCTAATAATACTATAATATAATATAAGAGGTAAACTAGAAATAATAATAGCGCTATTTAACGATCTAGAGATAAAATAGGCCGACGTTCTAGCGATCTAGGAACCTTAGTAGAATATATATACGAAGTTATTATATAACCTCGGAACTAGCGAATTCTTTCTATTATATAGAGGCGAAGCGGGTATAAGGGTATACCTCTACGTTAATAAGAGGATTAATATTAATATATAGGAAGAGACGTCTCTATCTAAGGATATCTATACTATCGTTATAAAGCTTAAAGGAAAAGATAGAACCGCGGGAGAAAAGGCGATTTAGATCTTTAATATATATAACCCTAGCCTATTTCTAGTTATTACTAATAATCTATTAAGCCTCCTAATACTAAAAAAGGAGGTCTAGGGATAGGGCGAATAAATAGTAATAGAAGACTTTAACCTCTACTATCCGAACTAGAATAACTACGGGAGGTTTAGCTACTATAAGGAAGCGGACGAGTTATTAGAGATAACTATAGAAGTAGATATAAAACTCGCGCTTTCTAAAGACTCTATAACCTAGAGGGCGAAGGGTAGCGAAAGCGTTCTAGACTTTATCTTTATAACGCCGGGACTAACTAAGGTAATAAAATCGTATAGAGTACGCCTAGACCTTTAGATAGGCTCCGACTACTTTCTAGTATATATAGAGCTTGACCTATTAATAGAGAAAGCCCCTACTATTAGAAGAAAGATATAGAAAATAGTAAAGCTAGAAGCTATAAAGATTATAATTTAAGAGCTAGTCTACTCTTTACCTCCTAGTTAGCTAGGGACTAGAAGAGAGATAGACGAATACCTAGAGAATATTATAGCGGGCCTAAGGAAGGTAGTAGAAGAGATCGTTCTATAGACTAAACTATTAGATAGGGCTCGATCGTTCTAAGACTACGACTATAGCGAGGCCACGCTAAAGGCAAAACGCCTCGCGACCGAATATTAAAATAGCCACGGAAACCGAAGGGAGGAAGAATAGCGTATAGCTATAAAATATTAGAATAAGATAATTAGTAGAGCCAAAACGCTCGACTTTAGATAAGGGGTCTACGAAGTAGAAGAGTTATAGAAGGGAATCTAGGGGCTAGCTAAGTAGGCTAGATAGAATAGTATAAACTTAAAGCTACTACCTAAGTTCCTAGCGCTTAAGGACGGGGAAATCGGTCTAGCGGGGTCGTTCGAAAGTAAGATAAAGGTACTTCGAAGAACGTTCTTCCCTCCCCCCCTATGTTGGAAATTGGCAATTTCGCTTGTGTTGGATTCCCAGCCTTCTCTTGGCAGGGGTCGGCCTAGCCACCCAAATTGTATGATAAGTAGGACTGTTCCAGGGGAGTTTCTGGAGATCAATCAATACCTCTTGAACATCCAGATACCTAGTTTTCAACACCCTATAAGTAGATCTTATCGATATCGAGGATATAGTCTATTTAGACTTAGCCGAGATAACCGTAGAACTAACGGAGAAAGAGGTAAAGGTAGCTATCTTTCGCCCTAAATAGGATAAAGTACCGGGGATAGATAGGATACTAAATAGATTTCTAAGGCTAGTTACCGGAGAGGCCCTTCTATAGCTTACTAGGCTCTTCTAGGTATATATAGACCTAGGCTATTATCCGAAGGAGTTTAAAGTCGCTAATATAATAGTCCTCTATAAACCGGATAAAGATAACTACTCCGAACTAAAGTTATACTAACCGATCGCCCTATTAAGTACTCTAGGGAAGGCTCTAGAAATAGTTATAGCTAAGAGACTTAGCGACTATATAGAGGAATATAACCTCCTCCCCCCGNNCCTCCCCCCGGAATAAATAGGTATACGGAGAGGGCGGTCTACCGAGATAGCCCTAGAGATAATAGTAAACGTAGTATATACGGTTTAGGGTAGCGGTAAATAATACGTAGCTAGCCTACTCTCTCTAGATATAGTAGGGGTATTTAATAATATATCCTACGAACGGCTCCTCTATAACCTTAAATCTAAAGGGATCCCTCCCTAGATAGTAAACTAGATATCGAGCTTTCTTACGGAGAGAGTAACGTTAATAACGCTAGGGTAGAAAATAAGCGAGGTAGAACTAATAGAGACGGGGATCCTATAGGGGTCCCTAGTATCCCCCGTATTATTCCTATTCTTTAACGTACCGCTTATCGAAGAGTACTCGAAGCTAAAGCTAAACCTTTAAGTCGGAGGCTTTATCGATAACGTCTACCTACTAGTATACGGGAAGAGTACGGAGGCTAACTACGCGACGCTCAAGATAGCCTACGAGGTATACTTAAAGTAGGCGAAAATATATAGGGTAACCTTCGCCTCTAAAAAATACGAGCTAGTCTATCTTACTAGAAGACCGAAACGCTTTAATATAAAAGTCGTAATAGACCTAGAAGTAATAATTATAGAGTTAAGGGGTAGTATACGGGTCCTAGACCTATACGTAGATAGAAAACTAAGGTAGGGCCCCTACCTTAAGAAGGTAAAAGCTAAGATAGCGTCCTAATACCTCGCGTTATTAATAACGGTAGCCTCGATATAGGGAATAATACTAAACCGAGTACGTACGGTATATTAGGCCGTTATTCGGCCGGCGATAATATACGCGGCGGCTATCTAATATAACCCGGCGGGTACGCGAGGAGTAATAAAGATACTAGGAAGATAGCTAGGAATAACCTAGAATAAGTACCTAAGATACGTCTTAGGAGTATATAAGGTAATAAGTATTAGGAAACTAGAAGTAGAGATAGGTATTCCCCCTATATAAGTCTCTTTAGACCTAGCGGTCCTCCGTTACTAAGCCCTTAGGGGCGTATACGAGGTCACGAAAATCGGAAACGTACGTATCCGCAGAGTACTCCGGGGGAAACGAGGTCGTAGGGTAAAAGTACCTCCGGTACCTACGATAGAGAAGAGCTCGTAGGCCGAGAGGGTCCTCCCTAGAAGAGGGTAGGAGTAATATAACGTAGGAAAGAGAGAAAGGAAGGAGACGGAAGTAATAAGAGGAAGAGTACGGGGCTAGAGTAATATAGCCTAGCGTACCCTATAGGAAGGCTACCGTACGGGTATACCCGAAGATAAAAGGATACTAGCTTAGGGTCCTAAAGACTAGAAAATAAGGAGAATACTTTACTATAACCTCGTAAAAGCCGAAAGCTCCGCCCTAATCTAGATACGAATAGAGAAGATCGGGCTAGTATAGTTTCTCTTTTATTATAAGGTCCCGGGTATTTATATAGCTAGCTACGAATACGGCTAGCTAAAATAAGATACTAAATATATCCTTATCTTTTATCTAAGGCTAGAATAATCTAGACTAGTACTTCTAGAATCCGCGGGAACTAGTAACTTACGGAGAATACTAATTACTCTAAAGGGGGCGAGGGCGTTAACTAGATAGCTAATTTAGTCTAGTCTTCTAGACTAGTATTCCTTAGCGAAAGACTAGTTATATAAGGGGGGAGCGACCTAAGGGGCGCTAGTATCGATATAAAAAAGGTAGAGGGGTACGAGAGTAGAGGGTACCGAGCGGTAGTAGTCGAAAGTAGTATATAGACTTAAAACCGTAGAGATAAGTAGGAGTTCGATAAGGTTTTTTACCCTAGTAGTAGTAATACTACGAAGGTTTTCCTTATACTATTATTATAGAGATTCCCGTAATTATCTTTCATATAGTTAGATAGATACGAGTATGAATTCCAATCTAATCCAACTCTTTTCTAATAAATATTAATAATTATAAATATAAATAATAGGCTTCTACTAGTCGATATAATAAATTTAGAAATATTACTAGATATAGTAATAGAAGTTCTTTCTAAATAAATTATTAATTATAATATAATAATAATTATTATAATAATTAGCCTCCTAAATAATATAGTTAGTATAATTACTAATTAGTAAGATAATAAGAATTTAGTTAAAACTAAGACTCTTATTAATTTAATATTTATTAATTAAAACTATCTTTTTATAGATATTAAAGCTATTAAAAAAATAGCCGGATATTATTTTTAACTTTATTACTAGTTTAATTACTAGCTTTAACGTTAAAACTATAAATTATAATACTAAACTATTAGCTTTTATATTTAGATTATAAATTTCCTTCTTACTAATTAAAAGCCTACTAAATAAGTATCTAAAATAATAATATTAAAAATATCTAATTAAAAGGCTAAGAAAATAAATAAGAAATAGAGAATTATATTAATAAATACTTTATTAAAATAATATCTATTATAGACTTCTAATATAAAAATTACTAATATAAGACTATCTCTTATAATTAATTATTTATTTATTTATATAATAAATATTAAAAGCTTAAAGAAATTTCTAATTTAATAAAGATTTTAGCCTCTACTAAATATTAATTTAAACTATTAATTATTATTACTACTTTAGAATCTATATTAAATATAAAATTTAATTATTAAAAGTATTATTATATAACTATCTATATTAGCTAGGGGCTAATTTTAAAAAAGAAAGAATCCTATATTAACTCTAACTATAGGGCTCTTAAAGCCCTTAAGGAAAAAAGCTGGGACCTAGCGGCCACTAGTATAAGAAGAAAGAAGAACTAGGTTAATCTATATAGGGATATCGAGGAATATTAGAGTATTAATATTATTAGACGAAAAATATAAAATTAATTTTAAAAATAAAGATTTAAAAAATAAGAAAAATATTAATAAAGAATTTTTATTATAGCGAGAACCTCTATCTAAATAAGGAACTTATATAATAATAGATTTAACTATTATAAGATACTAAAGAAGGCTAAAAGCTTAATTATTATTTAAATAAAAAATAGTAAAATCGGGCTTAATATATTCCTTAATAAAATAAGGGTTCTAGATATTAATTCTAATTATAGATATAAATAGAGAAAATAGAATATTAAATATATTTTTCTCTTTTATTTAAGATTATAGAAAAATAGATTATAATTATTTATAAAAGCGGATACTAGAAACTTCTAAATAATACTAATTATAATTAAAAAGATCTAGATAGTAATAAGATAGATAATTAACTTTAATTAATTAAATAATTTTAAGTTAGCTAGTAAATAACTTTAATAATTAAAACTACTCTTTAAAGTAAAGAAAACTATTAAGTTTAAAAAAAATATATAAAAAAATAATTATACTTACTTTTAAAAGTAAGGGTAATTAGAGATATAAAAATTAGAAAATAAAAAAGTTAATATAAAAAAGTAGAAAGATATATAATAATATAATAGAGCTCCTAAAAAGTATAGTAGAAAAAAGAGTATACTATTTAATTAAAATTTTTATTTAGAGGTTCGCCTTTAGATTTCTTTAACGCCTAGCTCTATTAGTTTAGCGTTATAGTTACTCTTATTAGCTTATATTAAGTAGCTAGTATAGACGTATAAAATAATCAATTAATTAACTCTAACTATATAATAATAATAATTAATTAAATATTTATTTTTATTATAATTAAGATTATAAAAATAGTTACTAGAATCTCTATTTATTGTTGGAAGTAGGTATGTGGAACACATATTATTAGTTTTTATTAATTAATTGATTATTGGAAGTACAAGAAATATGTAAGACTATTTACAAAATACTAAGGCGCTAAGGTTACGTAACGAAATTATATAACTTAGTAAACCTTCCTATTTTAATACTTCTACTCGAGCGTATTTCTTTTTCTAAAAAATTAAATTCTAACTCTTATATTAACTCTATACTATATAATAATAATATTAAGGTAGTAGAGATAATATAATAATATAAATATTAGACTTTATAATAGCTCGATATTTAATCTCGTAATAGTATTACTATATAAACTTTCTATTTTTCGTAAAAAATACGATTATTTAAAAATCTTTTTTAATATCTATTAAGTATATATTAAATTTTAAATAAAACGAGGTTAGAGGATATATATAGAGATCTATATATTATATAAAAAATACTCTAAGTAGCTATAGTAGCTATAGTAATTAAATAGTAGCTAGATAAATAACTATAAGGCTAGAAGTAATACTTTTAGATTAAGATAATACTATAAGGACCTATATAAGGCGGGTTAGAAAGCCCCTATATACTAATAATTAGAGTTAACTCTAAGGAGAAAAAGAAAAGGATTAATTAGTAGTTAATAATAAAGAGAAAAGATATAAGGGGAAAGTCTACCGAGTATAGACCGGTTAATAAGACTAATAAATTAAATTATCTAGACCGGTTAATAAGACTAATAAGCCGAATTATCTAGACTAGTTAATAGGACTAATTTAATACTAAGAGACTAGATAATTTAATATTTAAGGCGCTAAGAAGGGGCGATAATAATAGTAATAGTATATCTAAAAAGAAGATCTAGAAAGAGTAAATTACTAGCTAAACTTAGTAGCTAGAAATTAGAAAGGGCGAATAACTTCTATAGACTATTTAGTTATTAATTTAATTATCTTAGACTAATAGCTTTATAAAATATTTTAAACTTATCTCTAAATAAAGCCTTAATTAATCTATTAGTAACTTATAAATTAATAAGAGTATATTTAAAAGCTACTAATTTATTAGCTATCTTCTCCCTATAGAAGTAGTTAGTAATATTAATATATTAGTATAACTATAAGACTTTAGATTCTTTAATAATATAATAGCCCCCTAATTATCTCTATAGATAATAACTATTTCTAGACTATTACTATATTTAGAATATAGAGATATTAATAAGCTCTATAACTAGATAACTTTTTTAGTAGCTTATATTTAGCTAATATATTTAGCCTTATAAGTAGAGAGAGTAATAGTAGCTTAATATTTAAAGAATTAGCTAATTACTATATTTCCTATATTAAATATATAGCCGGAAATAGAGCGATAAATAACTATATTATCTATCTAGTTAAAGTCTATATAATTAATTAAGTCTAAAAAAGTACTCTAAAAAACTAGTTCTATATTAATAATTTTTTTAAGATATATAAAAATCTTTTTAATTATTTTCTAATATTTCTTAGTTAGATTATATATATAGTAATTAACTATTAAGATAGTAAAGGCTAGATCTAGTCGAGTTCTAAATATTATATATTGGATTGGATTGGAATTCATACTCGTATCTATCTAACTATATAAAAGATAATTACGGGAAGCTCTATAGTAATAATATAAAGGAAACCTTTATAGTATTACTACTACTAGGGTAAAAAACCTTACCGTACTCCTATTTATCTCTACTATTTTAAGTCTATATACTACCTTCGATTACTATCGCTCGATACCTCCTGCGCTCGTATTCCTTTACCCCCTTTATATCGACGCTAGCGTCCCTTAGGCCGCTCTACTCTTATATAACTAGTCTTTTACTAGGGAATACTAGCCTAGAAGGCCGGATTAAATTAGTTATCTAGTTAACGCCCTCGCCTCTTTTAGAGTAGTTAGTATTCTCCGTAGATTACTAGTTCCCGCGGATTCTAGAAGTACTAGTCTAAATTATCCTAGCCTTAGATAGAAGATAAAAATATATTTAGTATCCTATTTTAACTAGCCGTATTTATAGCTAGCTATATAGATACCCGGGACCTTATAACGGAAGAGGAATAATACTAGCCCGATCTTCTCTATTCGTATCTAGATTAGGGCGGAGCTTTCGGCTTTCGCGAAGTTATAGTAAAGTATTCTTCTCGTTTTCTAGTCCTTAGAACCCTAAGCTAGTATCCTCTTATTTTTAGGTATACCCGTACGGTAGCCTTCCTATAGGGTATACTAGGCTATATTACCTTAGTCCTATATTCTTTCTCTTATCGCCTCTATCTTTTTTCTTTCTCTCTTCCTTGCGTTATATTATTCCTACCCTCCTCTAGGGAGGGCACCCTCGGCCTATAAGTACTTCTCTATCGTAGATATTGGTAGTACCTTTACCTTACGACCTCGCTTCCCCCGGAGTACTCTATAGATACGTGCGTTTCTAATTTTCGTAACCTCGTATATACCCCTAAGGGCTTAGTAATAGAGGACCGCTAGGTCTAAAGAGACCTATATAGGGGGAATACCTATCTTTACCTCTAGTTCCCTAGTATTTATCGCCTTATATACTTCTAAGACGTATCTTAGGTACTTATTCTAGGTTATCTCTATCTATCTCCCTAGTATCTTTATCGCTCCTCGCGTACCCGCCGGGTTATACTAGATAGCCGCCGCGTATATTATCGCTAGTCGGACTATAGCCTAGTATACTATACGTACTCGGTTTAGAGTTATTCCCTATATCGAGGCCGTCGTTATCGATAGCGTAAGGTATTGGGACGCTATCTTAGCCTTTACCTTCTTGAGGTAGGGGCCCTACCTTAATTTTCTATCTATATATAGGCTTAGTACCCGTATACTATCCTTTAGCTCTATAACGGTTACTTCTAGGTCTATTATAGCTTTTATATTAAAGCGCTTTAGCCTTCTAGTAAGGTAGACTAGCTCGTACTTCTTAAGGGCGAAAGTTACTCTATACGTTTTCGTCTACTTTAGGTATACCTCGTAGATTATTTTAAATATTATATAGTTAGCTTCCGTACTTTTCCTATACGCTAGTAGATAAATATCGTCGATAAAGCTACTAACTTAGAGGTTTAGCTTTAGCTTCGAGTACTCCTCGATAAGTAGTATATTAAAGAATAGGAATAGTATAGGGGATACTAGGGATCCCTATAGGATCTTTATTTCCGCTAGTTCTACCTCGCTTATTTTCTACTTTAGCGTTATTAATATTACTCTTTCTATAAGGAAGCTCGACGTCTAGTTTACTATCTAGGGGGGGACCCCCTTAGACTTAAGATTATAGAGAAGCCGCTCATAGGATACGTTATCGAATACCCCTACTACGTCTAGAGAGAGTAGGCTAGCTATATACTACTTACCGCTACCCTATACTATATATACTATATTAACTATTATTTCTAGGGCTATCTCGATAGACCGGCCTTTCCGTACGCCTATCTACTCCGGGGGGAGGAGGTTATATTTCTCTATATAGTCGCTAAGTCTCTTAGCTATAACTATCTCTAGAGCCTTCCCTAACGTACTTAGTAAGGCGATCGGCCGGTATAACTTTAGTTCTAAATAGTCGTCTTTACCCGGTTTATAGAGGACTATCGTATTGGCGATTTTAAACTCCTTCGGGTAGTAGCCTAGATCTATATATACCTAGAAGAGCCTAGTAAGCTATAGGAGGGCCTTACTAGTAACTAACCTTAGGAATCTATTCGATATCCTATCTATCCCTAGGGCCTTATTCTATTTTAGATAGAAGATCGCTATCCTAACCTCCTTTTCTATTAACTCCACGATTATCTCCGCCGGGTTTAGGTAGACTATATCCTCGATATTAGTAAGGTCTATCTATAGGGGTAGTAGAAAGAAGGTCCTTTAAAGTACTACTATCTTACCTTCGAACGATCTCGCCGGACCGGCTTCCCCGTCTTTAAGTACTAGGAATTTAGGTAGTAGCTTTAGGTTTATACTACTCTATCTAGTCTATTTAGCTAGCCCCTAGATCCCCTTCTATAACTCTTCTACTTCGTGAACTCCTCGTCTAAAATTAAGAGTTTTGGCTCTACTAATTACCTTGTTCTAATATTTTACAGCCGTACGCTATTCCTCTTCTCCCCGGTTTCCGCGGCTATTCTAGTATTCGGCCGTGAGGCGTTTCGCCTTCTACGTAGCCTCGCTATAGTCGTAGTCCTAGAATAATCGAGCCCTATCTAATAGTTTAGTCTATAGAACGGTCTCTTCTACTACCTTCCTTAGGCCTACTATAATATTCTCTAGATATTTATCTATCTCTCCTCTAGTCCTTAGCTAGCTAGGAGGTAAAAAGTAGATTAGTTCTTAGATCGCGATTTTTATAGCTTCTAGCTTTACTATTTTCTACGCCTTTCTTCTAATAGTAGGGGCTTTTTCTATTAATAGATCGAGCTCTATATATATTAGAAAGTAGTCGGAGCCTATCTATAGGTCTAGATATACTCTATATAATTTTATTACCTTAGTTAGTCCTAGCGTTATAAAAATAAGGTCTATTACGCTTTCGCTACCCCTCGCCCTCTAGGTTATAGAGTCCTCGAGAAGCGCGAGTTTTATATCTACTTCTATAATTATCTCTAGTAGCTCGTCCGCTTCCCTATAGTAGCTAAACCTCCTATAATTATTCTAGTTCGGGTAATAGAGGTTAAAGTCTTCTATTACTATTCGTTCCCCTTATCCCTAGACCTCCTTCTTTAGTATTAGAAGGCTTAATAGATTATTAGTAGTAACTAGGGATAGGCTAGGGTTATATATATTAAGGATCTAAATTACCTCTTTTTCTATAGCTCTATCTTTTCCTTTAAACTTTATAGTAATAGTATAGATATCCTTAGATAGGGACGTCTTTTTCTATATATTAATATTAATCCTCTTATTAATATAGAGGTATATCCTTATACCCGCTTTACCCCTATATAATAGGAAGAATTCGCTAGTTCCCGGGTTATATAATAACTTTATATATATATTCTATTAAGGTTCCTAGATCGCTAAGATATCGGCCTACTTTATCTCTAGATTATTAAGTAGCGCTATTATTGTTCCTAGTTCGCCTCTTATATTATATTATAGTATTATTAGGGTCTAGCTTTCCATTATAAAGAGTTTAATAACTAGGAGTTCTATTTTTAGGCGTCTTATATCTAGACTTCCTAGGACTCGGATAGTTAGGCTACCCCTATTAGTCCCTAGGTTTCTATCCTAGATAGGATCTATAGCGATATTTAGTTAACCTCCTTTATTATAAATCTTTCTAGTCTTCCTACTTTAGGAGTTTTTCTAAGCGTCCCGGAGTCTTCCTCTTTACGACTACTTCCCGCGTTAGTTATATCTCGTATTCTCTTCTTCCTAGACGAAACTACTATAAATCCGTTAATAATCTTTAGCGCTTCGGTAGGCCTTACCCCTTCTAGGTTAGAGGTTATTATTAGCCTTAGTATTAGCTTTCTCGCGACCTTCTCGGTCTCTTACCTCTTTCTCAGGTATATCCTCTAGTACGCTACGTAGCCCCTACCGCCGTATACCGCGTATGCTCTAAGGGCCCCCGGAGCCACCTTATTATACTCCCTAGTATCGTGCTTCTAGTTATACTCGGCATATCTAGTCTCATTTTTATAGTGGGCTACTATATAGCCCTACTCCTAGTAATTGAAGTACTATACCGCTCCGTATATATAGTACGATACCTTCTTCGCCTCCCCCGCCTCGACTAGGCCTCTTAGCACTAGTCCGGAGGCTATTTCTTCCGTAGTAACGTTAATAATTAGCGATAAGTACCTTTTCTTACCCCCTCTTAGCGTCGGTCTCCTCGCGCTCGCTATCCACTTCGCCTTTACTACGTCTAGGCCTAGGTATAGTCTCCTATTATCCTCTTATATCTTCTTCTTTACGGCTTCCTTATTCTTCGTATCTATCGCCTTAATCTTTATCCTATATACTATTATAATATAGGTCCTCTTTACTACCTTCGCGGTCTTAAATTTCTTAGTAGTCTAGATTAGGTCTCCCTCTAGTAGCTTCTTCGCCTTCGCGCTAGCTATCTAGAGTTCTATATCCCTACTCTTTAGTCGCCGCGCTATTACGATATCTTCTAACGCGTGTCCTACTATCTTAAAGGACGCGACGAGGTTCTCGCTAGTTACCCCTATAGTAGATATCCTCTCCCCTTCCTCCTCTATTCTAACTAGGAGTTATCTTATCCGCCTAGACTCTTCTATTATCTCCCTCTAGGCCTATACTACTGGCCCTCTCCTCGTATTCTATATTAGTAACCCCGTAAAGGGGTTGCCTTTGCTCTAGTATCCCCCTAGGGAGCCCTAGAGGGTCGGAGTGCTCGCCCTACTATCTACTAGGCTCTGGGGCCTGCGTGCTTCCCTCTACGTATGGGCCTCGAGGTCGATCTGTTATCCTTTAATAAAGGTCTAGGTGCCTCCCAGGTTCTTCGTGTACGCCTCCTATACGGCCGCGCTAAGCTCTCTGAACGGCGTGTTTTTGATAGCTTCCAACGTGGCGATAGCGTCACTCGCTTGTTCCTTCCAAAATATTATATATATAAGAGATCTTATAGCTAATTAATAATAAATTTTATTTTTTTAAATAATCTAATAATTATTCTCTACTAGTTTATATTTAGCTAAAGTCTTTATAAAAGTAGAAACTAGCTTAACCTTCTATATATTATTATCGCGGAGTATATTGGATTGGATTGGAATTCATACTCGTGTCTATCTAACTATATGAAAGATAATTACGGGAAGCTCTATAGCAATGATATAAGGGAAACCTTTATAGTATTACTACTA
>BLJB01000299.1:35961-47123 GCA_013423325.1 Usnea hakonensis | reverse complement strand
AGCCCGATCTTCTCTATTCGTATCTAGATTAGGGCGGAGCTTTCGGCTTTCGCGAGGTTATAGTGAAGTATTCTCCTCGTTTTCTAGTCCTTAGGACCCTAAGCTGGTGTCCTCTCGTTTTCGGGTATACCATATAGTTAACTTAGATCTATATAAAGGATACTATATATAGATATTCTTATCGAATAAAGCCGTAATATTATTAATAGTAAAAAGGTAGCCAAAATAGATATATATAGACTATATAATAATATATCCTACTAAATTAAATATTAAAGGATATTAAGAGGTATACTTTATAACCGAGACCCTAATAGAAATTATAAACCTAATTACGATATTACTAAACTTTATTTATTTAGATAAATAGTTAGTAACCTTATTATTTTTAAGCTATACTAGTATAATAGAGAGTAAGGTAGTAACTTTAGCTATAAATAAATTAAAAAGAAGATAATTTAAAAAGTTATATCCCTTAAAACTATTCTTATCTATTAAGACCTATTTATATTTATCGACTATATTAATATTTTCTTTAACGGCTTATCTAATACGAGTAGATATTATAAGAGGCTATTAGAGGATTTCTAGATATTCTAATATATTATTATTATTATAAAGAAAACCTATAAAGTTATATTAGATAAACTAGGGGGTTATATATATATATTATATTATAGAGGTAGATAATTCGATAAGATTTAAGACTTAAAGTTAATCTATACTTATACTTAGTATTATTTACTTTATAAACTAAATAGTATAGGGCTAAATAGTTATTATATAAACTATATTATCTATAGATCTAATAGGCTATATAATCTCTATAATTTATAATATTATTATTCTATATAAATATTATCTATAACTACTATAACCTCTATAATCTATATTATAGTCTATTTTATATTCTTTAGTCTCTTATATCTTATAGATTTATTAAAGCTTTTAGATTAAAGTTTAAGCTTAGAACTAGCTTTATAAAGATATTTAATATAGAATTATTTAATTAATTTTAATACTCTTTTAAGATTCTTAATAGGCTTCTATTAGTTATCCTTTATTAAATAGTCTTTTTATAATACTTTATAATAGAGCTTCTATCTAATATATTTTAAGTTAAGAATTTCCTCGACTTCCTATTTAATATTATTATCTATAATATTACTAATAGGGAGGGCTAGCGGGGGTATATAATAGTCTATATAATTTTTATAGTAAGGCTCTAATAATAAGATATAAAAAACTAGGTATATTTTTATCTAGAATAGAAGTCTTAATTTATATAAGTTAGATATAATTAATTCTATTACTTTAAATAGGTCTAGCCTTTTATAGTCTAACTTCTATAATAGCCTTTTAAATTTAATATTATAGATAAGAAGCTAAACTAAGTCTTCCTTTTAAAGAACTAGGCGTTTATAACCTTAATTATAATATATTATCTAGATATCTTATATCTTTATAAAATTTATTTAGAGAGTTTAATAGAGCTTATATAGTTCTTTAGATATTTCTTCTACTCTTATATAATATTTTAGAGTTAATATATTAATTAGTTAGAAAGGTTTTAGTTATCTATTCTAATAGATATAAAATAGACTATATTTAATAATTATATTTTTATTAATATTATATATATATTTTACTAGTACTAATAGTAGTACCTAATTAGTCTATTAGTAATTTATAAAAACTCTTAAATATTATTTAAGTATCTAATTTAGTCGCTCTATTAGGCTATCTATCTATTAATAGTATATTATTAATAATTTATAGTTATTTCTTAAAGTATCTATAAGGGCTTATTAAAAGTATAAAGTAAAAAGGGTATTATAATTATTAATAATAGAATTAGATATTTTATATAGGCGAAAAACCTCCCTTATAAATAGTAGTATAAACTACTTCGATATTATTATTTTTTAATAAGGTATATAATAATATATTTTACTAAGACGATTAATAATTATTAAGATTATATTATACTATATATCCTCTATTAGATATTTACTTAATAGTAGGTTAATTATAAAATTTATTATAATAAATAATTAAGGCCTATTAGAGACTAGAATAAGGGTTAATTCTTTAAAAGATAAGTATCTTAGGGCCTTTAACCTCTAATAGAGGTTATAAATCTTAATATATTTATCTACGCTTTTATATATTAATAGCTAATAGAAATAATAATAGATAAAAGTAAGAGTTCTATTATATCTATAGTACCCTACTATTAGGGAGTTATAGAAATTATATAGGATCTAAAATTATAATTAAGGGTTATTTAGAATATAGAATTAATATTTTTAATAATATAAGAGATTATTAAACTAATAAAAATCTAGACTATTAGTCTATTAGATCTTATTATTCTCTACGAGCCCTTAGAAAATCTCTTATAATATTATTTATAATAATTTAGAGATTTATTTATCTTTTTACTTTATTTAGATTATATTCTCTAAAGCTTATTTTATCGCCTTACGGCTTTTATTAATTAGCGTTAGAGCTAGCTTAAAGAAGAGTACTATAATATATAATATATCTAATTTATTATAATCAAATTATCTAGATAGAGTATCTATAAGATTACGTCTTCTAAAGTAATATTAGATTTTAAAATTATAAATAGATAGAAACTCGGTCTAATAAATTTATCTATAATTTAAAATCTTAGTCGTTAAAAAGAATTTAAGGTTATAGTAATCTATTATTATAATAATCTAATATTATAACCTTTCTAGATATTTTCGCTAGATTTAAAAAAATATTATAATAGCTAGTAGCTCCTAATTAAGAGTTCTATAATTTATTTCTATAGATAATAGTTTTCGACTATAAAAGGCGATAGAATATATATAGATATCTAATTACTTCTATAAATATATACCCGAAATAGTATATATACTAGTATCTATCTTAATCTATATAGGGAGTAATAGATTATAATAAACTAATAAAGGTACTCTAATAAAGGTAGATTTTAAGTCTTAAAAAACTAATTCTATTAAATCGGACTATATAAAAGAGATAGTATTTTTTATAAGATCTATTAAAGATCTAATAATTATACTATAATTCCGAATAAAATAATAATAGAAGTTATAAAATCCTAGAAATAATTATATCTATTTAATAGATTATAGAGGTAGCTATTTAGTAATAGTAGAGACCCTTACTAGATCTATTATAATATTATTAGGATTAATAATATAGCCTAAGAACTCTATTATATTAATATTAAATTTATATTTCTCTAGTTTAATAAATAATTTATATACCCTTAAAGCTTTTAGTACTTCTTTTATATATTTTTTATAATCTTTAGAATTATTAGAATAAATAAGAATATCGTCTAGATAAATAATTATAATTATATTAATTAGATATACTAGGGCCTTATTAATATAAGATTAGAAAGTAGAGGGAGTATTTACTAGATTAAATAATATTATATAGTATTTAAAAAGATTATATCTAATTCTAAATATTATTTTCTACTCGTTACCCTCCTTAATTTAAATAAGGTTATATACCCCTTAAAGGTTAATTTTAGTAAATCGTTTAACTCGATAAAGATAGTTAAAGATCTCTAAAATTAATAGAATTAGATATTAATTTCTAATAGTAATTATATTAAGGCCTTAATAGTCTATATAGAGGCGTAAGCCTCTATCCTTCTTTTTAATAAATAGGATTAAAGCGCTAATAGAGGATTTAGATTATTTAATAAACCTCGATTTTAGATTTTAATTAATATAATCTTTAAAGACTCCTAATTTAATTTTAAATAAATTATAGAGAGGGCTAAACGGTAAGATAATACTTAACTAAAGATCTATAGTATAGTTAAGGTTTCCTCTATAAGGAGGTAATTTACTTCCTACTACTTTACTAAATATATTAATATAGCTCTAATATACTTCTAGGATCTATATAGATATCTTTTTAGATATTCCTATAGAGTCTATAACTTCTACTTTTACTTCTAGGATCTATATCTTTTTAGACGCCCCTATAGGGTCTACGACTCCTACTTCTACTCTCTTTATATAATAGATATATATAGATTCTTTTTCTACCTTTTCTATAAATTCTGTTTATTCTAATATTCTAATATTATTAAAGATTTAGATACTCTTTATAATCTAATTAATTAAAGGATTAATCTTCCTTAGCTAAAATAGTTCTAAAATAACTCTATATTTCTATATTAGAATTATTTTAAAGATATACTATAACTAGCTAATTTAAATTTAATATAAGGCCTTTAATAATATAGGGCTAATAGTCTTTCTTTATATATTAATTACGCGAGTTACTCTTATTTCTAATAGTTCTAATTATAGACCCTTTATAAAATCCTTATTAATAAAGTTCGTAGTTACTTTATAATTAATAAGTATTTAGAGACCTATTTTAGTTCTATAAGACTAGAGTTAAATATTTATTAATATATAAAGATCGTCCCGATTATATTTAGAGTTTAGAATTAATAGTATAAACTTCTAGATAAGGTTCTTTTATAATTAAATAAACCTTATTTATTACTTTAACGTCTTAGAAATATTAGTATTATTTAAATCGTCCTATAGATATAGAATAATAGTAGCCTAGTTAATATTTTTTAAGATTATATACTTCTATAATATTCCTTTAGATATTATAGGGTTACGTTTTTTATATAAATATAATTTAATAGAGCCTTTTAATAATCTATTACTTAATATTCTTTTATATTATAATATATATAGACCCTCGTATTTTAATATTACTTTTAATAGTCTTTATAGATATCTACCCTCTTATCGCTATTCGAAATAAATAATAGATTACCCGGATTAGATTAATTTTAAAGGGGTAAATAGGTAGATCTAATTTTAATTTATATTATTTATAAATTAGACTTTTTTTTATCTATTATATTCTAAGTCCTTATAATCTTCCTTAATTCGTTTACTAATTTTTAAATAATTTTCTACTTACTAAGCTACCTTTTTAAACATAATAAATATATTTAAAAGCTCTATTAAGAATTAATAGATTTTATTTAGAATTTCTATAGATAGTTTCCTTTTAAAGATATAATATATAGTAGTATTATTCTAGAATAAGTCTATAATTAGAATTTTAAAATAATTAATAAAGTCCTATACTAATTTATTTTATTTTATATAAATCTATTCTATCTTTAACTTTATATTTAATTCTATATCCTTTATAGAGTAGTTTTCTAATAATTAAACCTATAGAAGCTCCTAATTTTTAAATATTCTATAATATCTAGATAGTTTTATAAACTAGGTCTATATCTTAATCTTTAGGCCTAAATATATATAAGTAGTTAATATTTATATATTAGACTCTTTAATTAGCTATAGATTAAAGAAATCGTTATAATTAATAATCTATAGTTAAATATTTATAGAAGGTTTAATAAAAATAGATAGTTTATTATATTTAATTCTTTTAGTTCTAAGAACGGCTTCTATAGTCCCGACTATTATTAGAGTTATACTTTATCTTATTAGACTCCTTAGGGCTAATCCCCTTAAATCTATTAAATATCTATTATATCCCGAAAAGCTATTTACGGCTATTATAGCTACTATCTCTAAAGTTTATATATAGTTAAATAATTATTAGATTAAAATTAGGTTCGAATTAGACTATTAATACTATTAGAGGCTTTAGAATAGAGGAGGAGAAAATAAAAAAGATAATATAACTATCCCTTATTAAATTAGTATAATACTATTTAATATAGTACTATCTAATATTATTCTAATTTATAGTCAAGCTTACTTTTAGGAGAAGAATTAATATAATTACTTAATTAGTATCTTACTACTTAGGTATAAAATAGGCTACTAATAGTATTAATTCTTAAAGATCTAACTAGGTACGAGAGCTATTAGTACTTATAGGCCTTATAGCCCTATAGTACCTACTAAATAAGAGCTACCGAAGCTTTCTAGCTAATACCCTAAATCTACCGAGGCTTCCGTTCACAAATTTCTAGAAAATTTATATAAAATACTATTAAATAGATAGATTAAATCTTAACTATATTAGTATAATAAGGCTAGAATATATTATATATTACTATTAATAATCGAGATAGTAAATTTATATTATAATTTTAGTTTATTATATTTTAGAAGCTAGAAGTAGAAATCTTTACTTCTATATTCTACTATCTATAAACTAATAAATAATTTAAATATACTAATTAAACCATTAAAATTACTATATAGTACTTTATTATATTAAATCTAGATATTAATTAGACTACTATTATTCTATATTTATAAAGTAGTTTAAATAATATTAAAAACACTTCTATTAAAGTATTACTAAATAAAATCCTTTATAGCTTTAATATTCGAGACTCCCTAGAACTCTTAACTAAATTATTAAAAAAGAATTTTAATAAATTATAATAATTAAAAAGAGAATAAACTAAGAAGTTAATTATCTTTATAAATATTATAACTAAAGTATATTATAGGAAGAAATATCTTGAGAAACTATTAATTATTGAAAATATTTGAATGGAGGGACGCTCATTCCAATCCATAGTTGACAGTGGCAACGAGGCGTACGAAGCACGCAAGCGACTTGGGGTGGAAGCAGAGGGGAGCGGAGCAATCGATAGTGGTAGAGGAGGTAAGGTAGTGGTAGGAGAAACGCGTCAAGAACACGCGACTTAGGCCCCCAACCAGCCGGTAGGGGGGGCGACTAATAGGAGGAGCCTCGAGAGAAGCCAGGCAAATAGGAAGGAATAAGCGAGTAACGCTATTGCCATATTAGAAGCTATTAAAAACACGCCGTTTAGAGAGCTTAGCGCGGCCATATAGGAGGCGTATACGAAGAACCTAGGAGGTACCTAGACCTTTATTAAAGGACAGTAAATCGACCTCGAAGCCTATACGCAGAGGGAAGTACGTAGGCCCTAGAGCCTAGTAGACAGTAGGGCGAGTACTCCGACCCTCCAGGGCTCCCTAGGGGGATGCTGGAGCAAAGGTAACCCCTTTACGGGGTCACTAATATAGAATACGAGGAGAGGGCCAGCAGCACAGGCCCAGAGGGAGATAACGGAAGAGTCTAGGCGGACAAGATAACTCCTAGTTAGAATAGAGGAGGAAGGGGAGAGGACATCCACTGCGGGGGTAACTAGCGAGAACCTCGTCGCGTCCTTCAAGACAGCAGGATACGCGTTAGAAGATATCGTGATAGCGCGGCGACTAAAGAGCGGGGATATAGAACTCTAGATGGCCAGCGCGAAGGCGAAGGAGCTACTAGAGGGAGACCTAACCTGGGCTACTAAGAAATTCAAGACCGCGAAGGTAGTGAAGAGGACCTATACCGTAGTAGTATACGGGATAAGGATCGAGGTAATAGATACGGAGAATAAGGAAGCCGTAAAGAAGAAGATATAAGAGGATAACGGGAGACTACACCTAGGCCTAGACGTAGTAAAGGCGAAGTAGATAGCGAGCGCGAGGAGACCAGCGCTAGGAGGGGGCAAGAAAAGGTACTCGTCGCTAATTATCGACGTTATCACGGAAGAAATGGCCTCCGGACTAGTGCTAAGAGGCCTAGTCGAGGTGGGGGAGGCGAAGGAGGTGTCGCACTATATGTACGGAGCGGCATAGTGCTTCAATTACTAGGAGTAGGGCTATATGGCAGCCCACTGTAAAAATGAGACCAGATATGCCGAGTGTAACCAAAAGCACGATACCAGGGAGTATAATAAGGTGGCTCCGGGGGCCCTTAGAGTATACGCGGCATACGGCGGCAGGGGCTACGCAGCGTACTAGAGGATATACCCGAGAAAGAGGTAAGAGACCGAGAAGGTCGCGAGAAAGCTAATACTAAGGCTAATAACGACCTCTAACCTAGAAGGGGTAAGGCCTACCGAAGCGCCGAAGACTATCGACGGATTCACGGTAATTCCGTCCAGGAAGAAGAGAACACGAGATACGACTAACGCGGGAAGCGGTCGCGAAGAGGAAGACTCCGGGACGCTTAGAAGAGCTCCTAGAGTAGGAAGACTAGAAAGATTTATAATAAAGGAGGTTAGCTAAACATCACTACGGATCCCGTCCGGGATAGGAACCTAGGGACTAACGGGGGTAGCCTAACTATCCGAGTCCTAGGAAGTCCAGATGTAAGACGCCTAAGAATAGAACTCCTAGTTGCCAAACTCCCTATAATAGAAAGCTAGACCCTAATAATACTATAATATAATATAAGAGGCGAACTAGGAACGATAATAGCGCTACTTAATAATCTAGAGATAAAGTAGGCCGATATCTTAGCGATCTAGGAACCTTGGTAGAATATATATACGAAGTTATTATATAACCCGGGAACCAGCGAATTCTTCCTATTATATAGGGGCGAAGCGGGTATAAGGGTATACCTCTACGTTAATAAGAGGATCGATATTAATATATAGAAAGAGATATCCCTATCTAAGGATATCTATACTATTACTATAAAGCTTAAAGGAAAAGATAGAGCTATAGAAAAAGAGGCGATTTAGATCCTTAACGTATATAACCCTAGCCCGTCCCTAGTTACTACCGATAACCTATTAAGCCTCCTAATACTAAAGAAGGAGGTCTAGGGATAAGGGGAACGGATAGTAATAGGAGACTTTAACCTCTACTATCCGAACTAGAATAACCACGGGAGGTTTAGCTACTATAGGGAAGCGGACGAGCTGCTAGAGATAACTACGGAAGTAGATATAAAACTCGCGCTTCCCGAGGACTCTATAACCTAGAGGGCGAGGGGTAGCGAAAGTGTAATAGACCTCGTTTTTATAACGCCGGGACTAACTAAGGCAATAAAATCGTATAGAGTATATCTAGACCTATAGATAGGCTCCGACTACNNGCTCCGACTACTTCCTAGTATATATAGAGCTCGACCTATCGATAGAAGAAGCCCCTACTATCAGGAGAAGGGCGTAGAAAATAGTAAAGCTAGAAGCCGTAAAAACCGCGATCCGAGAGCTAGTCTACTCCTTATCTCCTAGCTAGCTAAGGACTAGAGGAGAGATAGACGAATACCTAGAGGATATTATAGTAGGCCTAAAGAAGGTAGTAGAAGAGACCGTTCTATAGGCTAAATTATTAGATAGGGCTTAATCGTTCTAGGACTACGACTATAGCGAGGCCACGTAGAAGGCGAAACGCCTCGCGGCCGAATACCAGAATAGCCGCGGAAACCGGGGAGAAGAGAAATAGCGCACGGCTATAAAATACCGGAATAAGGTAATCAGTAGAGCCAAAACGCTCGACTTTAGGCGAGGAGTCCACGAAGTAAGAGAGTTATAGAAGGGGATCTAGGGGCTAGCTAAGTAGACTAGATAGAGTAGTATAAACCTAAAGCTACTACCTAAGTTCCTAGCGCTTAAAGACGGGGAAGCCGGTCCGGCGGGATCGTTTAAAGGTAAGGTAGTAGTACTTCGAAGGACCTTCTTCCTACTACCCCTATAGATAGATCTTACTAATATCGAGGATATAGTCTATCTAAACCCGGCGGAGATAACCGTAGAGTTGATAGAAAAGGAGGTTAGGATAGCGATCTTCCGCCTAAAATAGAATAAGGCCCTAGGGATAGATAGGATACCGAATAGATTCCTAAGGTTAGTCGCTAGTAAGGCCCTCCTATAGCTTACTAGGCTCTTCTAGGCATATATAGACCTAGGCTACTACCCGAAGGAGTTCAAAATCGCTAATACGATAGTCCTCCGTAAACCGGGTAAAGACGACTACTTAGAACCAAAGTCGTACCGGCCGATCGCCCTACTAAGTACGTTAGGGAAGGCTCTAGAGATAGTCGTAGCCAAGAGACTTAGCGACTATATAGAGAAATACAACCTCCTCCCCCCGGAGTAGATAGGCGTACGGAAAGGCCGGTCTACCGAGATAGCCCTAGAAATAATAGTTAACGCAGTATACACGGTATAGGGTAGCGGTAAGTAGTATATAGCCAGCCTACTCTCTCTAGACGTAGCGGGGGTATTCGATAATATATCCTACGAGCGGCTTCTCTATAACCTTAAGTCTAAGGGGGTCCCCCCCTAGATAGTAAACTAGACGTCGAGCTTCCTTATAGAAAGAGTAATATTAATAACGCTAGGGCAGAAAATAAGCGAGGTAGAACCGGCGGAGATAGGGATCCTATAGGGGTCCCCGGTATCCCCTATACTATTTCTATTCTTTAACGTACCGCTTATCGAGGAGTACTCGAAGCTAAAGCTAAACCTCTAAGTCAGTAGCTTTATTGATAATATCTATCTACTAGCGTATAGGAAGAGTATAGAAGCTAACTACGTAATACTTAAGATAGCCTACAAGGTATACCTAAAGTAGGCGAAGACGTATAGAGTAACTTTTACCCCTAAGAAGTATAAGCTAGTCTACCTTACTAGAAGGTTAAAGCGCTTTAATATAAAAGCCGTAGTAGACCTAGAAGTAACTATTATAGAGCTAAAGGGTAGTATACGGGTACTAGGCCTACACGTAGATAGAAAATTAAGGTAGGGCCCCTACCTTAAGAAGGTAAAGGCCAAGATAGCGTCCTAATACCTCGCGCTATCGATAACGGCGGCCTCGATATAGGGAATAACTCTAAACCGAGTACGTATAGTATACTAGACTATAGTCCGACCGGCGATAATATACGCGGCGGCTATCTAGTATAACCCGGCAGGTACGCGAGGAGCGATAAAGACACTAGGGAGATAGCTAGAGATAACCTAGAATAAGTATCTAAGATACGTCTCGGGAGCGTATAAGGCGATAAATACTAGGGAACTAGAGGTAGAGNNNACCTAGCGGTCCTCCGTTACTAAGCCCTTAGGGGTATATACGAGGTCACGAAAATTAGAAACGTACGTATCTATAGAGTACTCCGGGGGAAGCGAGGTTGTAAGGTAAAGGTACTACCGGTACCTACGATAGAGAAGTACTTATAGGCCGAGGGTACCCTCCTTAGGGGAGGGTAGGAATAATACGACGCAAGGAAGAGAGAAAGGAAGGAGACGGAGGCGATAAAAGGAAGAGTACGGGGCTAGAGTAATATAGCCTGGCGTACCCTATAGGAAGGCTACCGTACGGGTATACCCGAAAACGAGAGGA
>BLJB01000299.1:0-35687 GCA_013423325.1 Usnea hakonensis | reverse complement strand
AGTATTCCCTAGTAAAAGACTAGTTATATAAGGGTAGAGCGGCCTAAGGGACGCTAGCGTCGGCATAAAGGGGGTAGAGGAATACGAGCGCAGGAGGTACCGAGCGATAGTAGTCGAAGGTAGTATATAGACTCGAAATAGTAGAGACAAGTAGGAGTACGGTAAGGTTTTTTACCCTGGTAGTAGTGATACTATAAAGGTTTCCCTTATATCATTGCCATAGAGCTTCCCGTAATTATCTTTCATATAGTTAGATAGACACGAGTATGAATTCCAATCCAATCCAAAGTATATTATAATACTTTTTATAAATTAATTAATATATCTAAAAAAAATATAATTTTTTTAAAATTATATTATAGGTATAAAATTCCTAATATTTCTAACTATAAGCTTTATAATTAGCGTATTAGTCCCTTCTAAATCTTTAAGAAGATCGAAAGATTAGCTTACTATATCAATTTACCCCTATTAATAAAGATCTATCTTATTATCTTAGTTATCTAATTAGAACCTATATATATTAAATCGTTAGATTTATATAGAAGGATATATAATTATAAACTACCCCCGATTAAGGAAGAAGGATAAATAGATCTAGAGAACTAGTATTCGATAGAGGTCCTACTTAATAAGCGAACCTCCGGATATAAAGTAGAGTACTTAGTAAAGTAAAAAGGATATAGTAATTAGTATAATATATAATATAAAGTAGAGGATCTAGATAATATATAAGATTTAATTCAAAATACGAAGCCCGGACGTAATTACCCCTTAGAAGTATTAGACGGCGATAGTAACTCTTTATTACTATTCCTATAGAGATTCTAGAAACTAAACCTATTATACCTATATTATTAATTCTAGATATTACCGTAACTAGAAAAAGGGGATATCTAAGAAAGGCTTAAAGACTAGGAGATAAAACTTCTAAGTACGTACTATCGGAAGTCTTTATTTTAGTATATTCCGTAATTACTATTTCTATCCCTATTAACTAGGTAGAGTATTAGGAAATATATACTTTCTAGCTATAGTATTCCTAGTCGCTCTCCTAAGGAAATTAGAAATTTATATATAGTAATAGTAGAATTAGTTATTATCACTATATTAAAAATAGCATTACTACTACTAGTCTCTATAATTACTAGATTACGTAATATTCCTAGTTACCCTACTACCGTAAAGACCGACTTACTATACTATTACTTTAGGATATATTCTTAGTAAGTAGCGTAGGCGCTACTTTTTATTTTATTTATAGTACTATTATAGCGCTTATACTACTTTCTAATTTACTACTATTACTTAGTATTATTATTACTAGTAGCTTAGTATTCCGGCGATTTACTATATATAGTAAAATCTTTCGGATCTTCCCTTTTAGACTTTATTCTTTCACTTCTACACATTCACTCATAGCTACCATTACTATTATCACTGTCACTGTTGCTATCTAACACTACTATAGAGAGTAGTAAAAGTAACTTAATAGATTAGTAGAGATAAAGAAATAATAAAGTAATAATAGAAATAGTAATAAAAATAATAATATAATTAATAAATCTAGTAATATAATTACGTCTAATAGATCTAGTTATCGTAGCTAATTATATAGTAATAATAGGATTTATAGTATTGTAGTATAAATAAGTAATAAATGAATCTATCCAAAGAAGTAAATACAAGTAAGTAAATACTACGCCTCGGAAAGGGTTAGATTAGGTCTAAAATTTAACTCTTTAACCTAACCCGCGCGTAGGTCGGGTCTTAGGAGGGTTAGGTCTAGGTCGGGTCTTAAATATAGAGTAGATATCTAATAGATACTCGTAAGTAGATATTTAAAAAAGGATCTAATCCTTTTAAAATTTAAAATTTAATCTACTAATTTATAAAGAGATTAGTATATTTAGTCTTTATAATTTCTAATACTTAATTTTTATAATCTTTAACTTTTAATCTTTATCTTTTTACCCTTAAAATTTCTACCTCTAGATGTCTAATTATAATTATAATTATTATTTTATAATATAATTATAAATATTATTTTAGTTATTATTTTAGCTATTAATTATCTATATTATAAGACTTCTTATATAATTTATATTAAGTAGCTAAATTTCTTCTTTTTTATATTTTTTTACTATTTTTAATACTAGCTATAAATAAATTTATTAAAAATTAAGACTCTTAACTAGATCCTCTTTATTTATTATTTTTATTAAGAGTAATATTACTCCTTTTTCGAGCTAGATCCTATTTAAAAGAATCTTATTAACTATAAATATATTTCTATAATATATAAATTAGAGTAATAACTAGAATAATAACTAGAATAGTAAGTATTTATAGATACTAGTTTAATAATTATTAATTTAGTAATTATAGTTATATTAATTTTAATATCTTTATCTATTTTATTATCTTTATTCTTTTTAATTTTATTTAATTAATTCTATTTAGTCTTATATTAACTTTATTCTTAAAGTTCTTTATTTTTTATACTCTTCTTCTACTCTCTATTATTTTTAGATATAAAGGAGTTATTAGGATCTTTAATAAAAAGATAATTATTAGAAATTTTAATATCTACTTATCTTTTTCTATTAAATTTATATAATAAGACTATAGCCCGAAAAGTATTATAGAATTAATAGACTTTATATCTATATAATTATAATATTATTAAGAATAGATACTCTACTTCTATATTTACTATAGATATAGAAAATATATTTTAAATAATATAATTAAAAAGTAGATATTATTTCTCGAGATATATTTAGATTTATAGAATATCGTCTATACTAATTATATTTAATATTTAAATTAGAACTATACTTTAAATTAATATTTATATAATTTAATTATTAGAATAATTACTAGAATACCTACTAACTAATATTAATTAAATTTATTATTAGATTAGATAAGGGTCTTTACCTTTTTATTATTACTATTTTAAAAAGTACTAGATAAGATATTTCTAACTTTAAAGCGAGATCTTTCTAATATATTATTAACCCGATATTTAATATTAAAGATATTAATTATAAATTTATTAAATTCCTTTTCTAGCGCTAACTAATAAATAAATAATTAGGATTATAGACTAGTTTTATATTACTAATTATTAGTTCTAAATAATTTATCCCCTTTAAAAGGATCGAGTAAAGTTATTTTATTATAAAACTTATTTAAATTATACTTTATTTTTATATAGTACTCTTTTAACTTTAATTATATTAAATTTAATATAATTAATATTTTTTTCTTCTATAAAATTCTTTTTTATTTAATATACTTAATTACTTTTTCGAGATAATAAAAAAGTCTAGTATAAATATAGAATACTTTATAATTTATTATATTTTTAGTCCTATTAATAGTCTATATTATTTTAGTAAATTATCGAGTAATATTTATAAGATATATTACTAGATTCTATTCTACTTTATTAAGTCTAAACTAGAAGATTTCTATCTTCTTAATAAAGATATTAATTTCGACTTATAATAAATATATATAGATTAATATATAAAATATTAAATTCTAGCGTATAACTATATTTTATATAAATTTTAAAAGATAAGATTTTAATTTTTTTACTCTCTTCTTAAGATTTTAAAATAGAAAAATATATAAAAGTCTACTATTATTAAGGTTTCTTTATTAAATAGTTTAGAACTTCTTCTTATACTAACTACTAGTACTAATATAGATAATAGTTTTCTAGATCTAATCTTATTAGTAAACTAGAATAATAATTAGAATAATAACTAGAAATCCTATTTTTACTAAATTATAAGAATTAATAAAAGAATTAAATAATTATTAGAAAAATAATTAGAAATAAAAGAGATTATATTTTTATTAAAAAATAGAGTAAAATTTTACTTTTTAATCTCTATAAATTCTACTCTTTATTATTACTCTAATAGTTTTATAACTACTTATTTATAGAATAAATCTTAATAGTTTCTATTAATTATTTTAGAGATAATTAAATAATATATATTAAATATAGAATATATTTACTATTTATTATTAATAAAATATTATTCTATTTATTTACTAGTAGTAAATCTATTTCTATTTTAACTCGTTTATTTTTTTTTATATATATCTAGATAACTTTTTTAAATAAAATATTTATATTACTAATATTATTATTTATAATAGTATATATATAATCTTTAAGACTATAGTCTTAAATAATTTTAAAGAGGATTATAATAAGTCTTTTATTATTATATACTCTTTCAACTTATTCGAAATTAATATAAATATCTTAATATATAAATTAAATATTAATCTAGTAAGTAACTATACTTATATATATAGATCTATTATATAGCGATTATTTATCTAAGGCAAAAAATACCTTTAAACTATTATTTAATAATTTATTAAAGATCTAATTTTAGATTAATTAAATCCTCTCTAAAATTCTATTATAAATAATTAATATATTAGGTAGTATCGCTATATTATCTAGATATAGAAATAGATATTAAAGCTAAATACTATTAATAGAATTATAGAATATATTAAGAAAGATAACTATTTATAGAAAGTAGTCTTTAAAATCTACTTTTTATAATTAATATCTATTAATTATTACTCTAGTTTCTCTAGTTTAGCGCCTCTACTTAAATTAGATTTTAAATTCTAATAATTATTCTAATAATTATATATAGAAAATAGGCTTAATTATATATCTATTCTAATATTATATTTTAAAGATTTAATTATTTTAGGTTACTATTATTAGCCTTTTTATTATATATCTAGCTTTTAAGATATTTACTAAAAGTACTAGTACTCTATCTAAGACTAGAGTAGATTAAAGCGTAATTATAATATAAATAAATAATATATAATTAGTTATTATTAACGCTAACTATTTAATATTTAATATATTTCTAGATTTTAAACTTCTACTTTCTAGATATCTAATAAATAGTATTTCTATTATTTTTAGACTTTATTTAATTTTTAATAATCTATTAGATAGATATTTATTATAAAGCGAAAATCTTAATCTTTATAAAAGATTATTAGTAGTATTAGATTTTCTTTATATTATTACTATTCTTTTTAATAGAATAGATAGTAATAATCTTAAGATTAATATTTAGAACTACTTATTAATTTATAAAATATAATAATTTAGTAGTAAATTTATTATTAAAAAAAGAGGATAACTAGCTAGCTATTTTTAATAGTAAAAGTATAAAAGTAGTAGAGGTAATTACTAGAATAATAGTTAAAATAAAAATAGTAAAAGTATAAAAGTAGTAAAGATAAAAAATAGCGAAAGTATAAAAGTAGTAAAAATAATTACTAGAATAATAATTAGAATAACTTTTATAGAATTAATAATTTAAATAATTATAAAAAGTAATTATAAATAGATAAACTATTTTTTTAAATATATTTTTTAAAACCTTTTTATTATACTAAATTTCTAAATAGTTATATATATTATATTTAAATTATATTTTCTCTACTTTTAATTAAGCTATAAATAGAAGGCTTTTAAAATAATAAATAAATATTTTATAAAATAATTTATTTCTTTTTTCTATTTCTTTATTATTTTTTATTAATATTAAAATATAATTATATAAGATACTATATAGCCTTCTATATTAGATTTTTAGAATAATAATTAAAACTCTATATTAATTTTTCTAGATAATTTATTAAATCTTCTAGATAATATACTAAATATTATATTAACTTTATAAGGTAATAACGAGCCTCCCTTAATAAAGGAAAAGAAATTATAAAAGCGATATAAAATAGCTAGAAAAGTATTATAAATAAAAATAATTATTAGTAAAGGTAATAAAAAAAGATATTTTTAATTAAATAATATATTAATCTCTACTATTTTATTCTTCTCTATAATAGACTAATTAAATTCTAGTTATCATACTATATAAAATTTAAATATAATAGAAATTAATAGAGCTTATTATTCTAAAGACGTACTTTAGTCGATTTATAAAGGAGATTTATATATTAATTAGTTAAATAGAGTAAATTTAGAGTAGTACTCTACTTATATTATAGAAGATAATAAAGGCGGAATTAATTTTATAATTTAAAAATATATTTATTATTTTATTTTCTAATAATATATTTAGCTAATTATATTCTACTAGTATACTAGTTTACTATATATTATATAAAACGAGTAATATTATTATAGAAGAATTTTAAACTTATTTATATTTTTAAAGATAAAAGGGGTAGATTTTAGACTTTCTAATAATTATTCTAATTACTATTATTTAATTTATAAAATTAATATAGAATTTAAAATTAGAATTTTTATATTAATTCTTTAGCTATAGATTACTACTATCTTCTAATTCTACTAATTAATTATAACTTTATTAGAATAAATAAGATATAGAAAAAGATTAAGATCCTTTTTCTAGAAAATAATTTATTTAATATAAATTATATAAAGATTTATATTTAATTAAAAGTATAGTTTAGAGTCTATACTTTAAATAGAAACAATATAGAAATCTTATCTTTAAGAATATTAATTAAAAAAGACTTAATAGCCTTTTATAAATCTTTAAGAGTTAATATTTAAAAGCGAATATTTTAAGAAATTATCTTAATATCTTTTATAATCTTATAAACTAGCTATTAAAATAGAAGCTTATATAGAAAAAGGTCTATAGTTTATTAATAGTATCTAATTTTATATAGAGTAATAGCTAGAATAAGTAAATAGAATTATTAGAATAATTATTAGAATAATTTATTATTAGAATAGAAATAATATTTATAGATAAAGCTTTCTATAATTTAAGGGGCTTAAACTTTATATTAATATCTTATAATAATATTTTAATTAGTAGATAAATTCTAAATAAATTAATTTAGAATCTTAAAATTCTAAAGTATTATTTTTTTATAACTTAATTAATAGATTAGATTATATTAGAACTAAAAATAAATATAATCTTTATTATAATTTACTTTACTATAAATAATATTATACTTAGATCTAATCTTAAAACTATATTTATAAAAGTATAATATAATTATATAGATAATAATTAGATTAGGGGTAATTATTTATTTATAAAATATTAAAGTTAAAAATTAAATTATTATAGTAAGGTTAATATAATAGAATTTTAATTTCTTTAGTATTTATATTTATCTTATAAATTTAAACTTATAATATTTACTCGATTTTTATATAGAAAGCTAGAAAATAATAGATAAATTAGATACTTTATTATATAATATATTTAAAAAAATTATATAGTTAATTATAATTATTATTCTAATAATTATTTAATAGATTAAGTTAAAGATAAGATTTTATACTAATTTTTTAATAGCCTTAATTTCTATAAATTAATATATAAATATATTAATAATTAAATCTCTTCTAATTTTTAACTACTTTCTATCTTTATTTATATACTTTATATATTAAATCTAGCCTTTATTTATATACTTTATATTTTAACTCTAGTCTTAATTTATATACTTTAAGCTCTAGTTTCTTATACTATAACTATTATACTAATTTTAATTATAAATAAATATAATTCTAATATTTTAGTTATTATTATAATAACTACTTTTATAGTTATTAAATCTAAACTTAAAAAATAAGATAATAATAATAATTTAGAATATCTATTATAGACTATAAGCTATATATTTATTAAAGAACTCGAAACTTCTTTTTATTATAGAAAAATAGAAAAATCTCTTAATCTCTAACTAAAATAAAAAATAGAGGAAGATCTAAATACTAATCTTTATATTAAATACTTTAAATAGAGACTTAAAACCTTTACTCTAAAAAAGAAGTAAATTAAATAAGTAAAAAAGATTAATTTATCTACTATTAATTATATATTTAAAAAAGTAAAGTTAAAAAATTTTACTATTAATATTACTTTTTTTAAAAAGGTCTATAGTAATATTATTAATTAAAGGTAAGCCTATTTCTAATAATTATTCTAATAATTATTCTTATAAATTTATACTTTTTTAGAATTAATAATAATATTTATATTAAGATTATTATATAAAAGTCTAGAGTTCCTCTAATCTCTAAAAAATATATTTATATCCTTAAAAATAATAATAATTCTAATTAGAAGAACTATCTAGATAATATCTAGAAGATAAATAAGCCCTCTTTATATATTATTAATATAAATAATTAATAATTTATTTAGATAAAGATATATAAATTATATAATAAAGGAATATAAATAAAGATAATATTTATTATAATTTAGCTACTCAAGTATTTTATATCTAAAATAGTAATATTTTACTTTATATTAAAAAGTAAATATTAAATTAGAGGTATATAATATAGAAGGAAATAAGTATATTTATTTAAATATAAAAAGTATAATTTAATAATATTTTAAATCTTTCTTTTAAATTATAATATCTAAATAAATATATAACTTTAGATAAATACTAGTAATATCTATTTTTAATAAAAAAGTCGCTATATATTAAAATAAGTCTACTATTAATATTCTAGCTATTATTCTAGCTATTATTTATATTATCTAAAAGAATATAATAATATTTAATAAATTATCTTCTTTATATATTTATTTTATACTATATAAGAGAGCTACGTATTATAATATAATTATATATATTATTAATAAGAATTTTATTATTAAAGGGGTTAAAGAATAGATAAATTTATCTAGACTAGTTTACTAATAGCTAGAGGATTATAATATTAAGGTTTATAAATTTAAATTAAATATAGACTTTAAAAATATTAGATAGATATATCTTTTTATTATAGAAACTTATAATAAGATATTTAAAGAATTCTCTCTACTAGCGCTATTATCTAATAAGCTATTTTTTTTATTTTATAATATAAATTAATATATAAAGATATTTTAATTTAACTTTATATAATCTAGTCTAAGTTCTAATTATTATTTTAGATATTATTTATATTATTTCTTTTTATAGTAGATATTCTAGTTATTAGAAAAGAGTTTATGACTTAGGAAAAAAAAATGAAGTACAATAACCAGCACGAAGAGAAGCCTTTTATATTAGGTAGGGAACTAGAAGAAAAAGATATACTACTAGATATAGATATAATAGAGACTATTACTACCCCTAAAAAAGTAGAGTATACTAATATAAAAATAGAATAAGACGCGGTTATTATATTCGTAATATTAATAATATAGATAGAGAGCCTAGAAGAGGTACTTTAGATACTTAAGATCCTATTTAAACCTATACTAAATAAATACCGAATAGCGGGAAACGCGTTAATTAATATTATACGAGTACTTATAGAAGGATAGAGTTAAGAAATTATAAAGCTATATATAGAACTATAATAGAAAAAAGAAAAGTAGATAAAATAATATAAAAAAAAACGAATAAGAAGCTAGATAAATATACTAATATATTAAAATAATTTAACTATTAGATAGAGCTAAAGAAATCTATTTAAAATATCTAGAGAGGGCCCCCCTAGCGCTATAGTCTATACGATCTAATTAAAGGATTCGAGAAAACGGAGATAGCTTCTAATACGAGTTAGAGATAAGAAGGAAAGTAAGAGTATAGAAAAAATAATAGAAAAGATTCTAAAGGAATTAAAAGATATATAGATATAAAGAGAAGAAGTTAAATAGTTAGAGATAATATACTATTTTTATAATAGTAACCTTTTAATCTAGATAACTATAATAGATATAAAAGAAGATTTAGAGAAGGATATATCCTAGCTTATAGAAAAATACGCGTTAACTAATATTATATAAAAGATATACCTAGTAATAATATATAGTATTAGAGTTAATAGAGTAGATACTAGTATATAGCTAGAGATAAAGAGGAGGATTAAATAGAATAATTAGAGAATATACCTAGAACTTAAAATTACGGGAATTAGGTAGTTATCTAATAGCTATAAAATAAAAAAATACTTATTATTAGTACTAAATCTCTCGACTCTAAAGATAGTAGATACTCTAATATTTAATAGACTCGTTAAAGTAAAGGAAATAAAAGCGGTAGAGAGGTTTAACTAGATAACCTCCCTAACTAGGTATTATAGGTATTAGGAATATAATTATATTATAAAAATATACTAAAATAAGATATAGTATATTAAATATAATTAGATATATAATACTCGAATATATATAATAGTAGTACTAATAGTAGCCTCGAGATATATAGTATATAAGAAGAAAGACTATACTATATATAATATAAACTATTAGTTTAAGGTTAAGATAAAGAGGTATATAGCGAGAAGACTCGCGAAGAAAAGATTATTTTATAATTAATATTAGTAGAAAATAAATAATAAGGGGAGCTAAGATAGAAAGGAGGAGACGAAAATAAAGAAATCTATAGTCTTAATCTAAAGGAGTAGATCTAAAGAACTAAAAGCTATACTCTAAAAAAGGATTAGAAAGAGTATAAACTAGGACTAAGAACTTAGCGAAGAGAAGTTAATCTAAATCCGGGCTAAAATTATTAAGATTTAAGCTTTAAAAAAGGAAATTATAGTAGAAGGAATATAAATAATAATAAAACCCTAATAGAGATATAACTAAAGTAGTATTTAAATCTATATATAAATAGTAATATATATATAGAGAAGTAGTAAGGTTTTTCTCTAATAATATATATATAAGATAATAGTATTAAATAGTTTTCTTNNAGGATCCCGTAATTACCTTTCGAAGTTTAGGTAGATACGACGTATAAATTCAAATTCAAAAAAAATTCTAGTTATTATTCTAGATATTATTCCTCTTTAAAATAGAGAATACTAGATTTAAGATTATACTTAATTATTATACTATATTAGAATTAATATCGATTAATAATATTCTATATATAGTATATATATTTATTATATAGGTACTCGTTAGATACTTAACCTATTTTTTTTTAACCCGGACCTATTACCCGACCCACGCAAATTGTCTTTAACCCGACCTATAGATCCAAACGAGACCCACGTGGGTCGACCCAACCCTTTCCGAGGCGTAGTGAATACTAAGATAATGGCAAGGCAAGTGCCATTGTGGGTAATGCCAAGACTCAGTGATCTGAGTCACTGCCGTAACATGACTTCTCTATAGTAACAGCGAGGTCATTGGCCTTCTGCTTGCATTTGGTGGTGGTCCCGGCAAAAAACGCGGGGCCGGCTGCTAGTTTCGCGCTCCCGCCAGTGGTTCTGCAAAATACAGTATGCCTGATGCTCAAGCATACAACGTTTCTTGCTACTAATAAGCTTTGCAGACGCTCATGCGTGTGAGACGAGAGATCTATCCACGAAAGGATTTTCGAATTTGATCACTAAGGACATTGGTAGTGTTGCATAACTTTCTTTACCGGCTTGTTCTTGAATGTCACCCGGGGAGACTTCTCATCGTGTTCGGCTCATTGATTCTGCTTAGCCTTTCGTTCAAGCGCTGGTTGTGCTTTAATAGTGGTTTAAGTACACGATATGAAGTGTTCTCGAAGCATTTGAATTTCCCAGCCGCCAAAACACGACGTTTTGGAGGACTGACGAAACGGGTAGGTGCTAAAAGATAAGATGATCGTGTGCACATGAAAAGCGGGGGAATCCGATTCAGGCCCCTGCATGGGGCCTGATATCGCCATCTCAGTCTAACGGGATATTGGTATAAGGCCAGGCCTAAACACATTGGATCCTACACGAGTAAACATCTATATGATAAACATGTCCCCCATTTGCATTTCGTCTTACTTCCGTACCTCTCATCTCGTCTACTGCTCCTCTCTACATGAACATGCGCTTTTTCATATATCCCGCCTTGTTGGCTGCTCTTCCGTCCACCTTCCACTATCTCACCTCGGCCGTTTCCATCGCCACTACAGGACAAACGTTGGTGCTCAATGATGTTCCATACTACCTCCCAGCTGCTTCCTTTGCCACTCTTCCGACTTTCACATCGCTCAATGGTGCTGCGTCTGCTGTTGGCTTTGTGCCGGTAACTGTTGTCGAGCTTTGGGCTTCGAATGCTAGTCAGAGTGGGCTAGAGCACGTGATCGATAGTTTTGGGGCGGATGATGTATGGAATGTCGGGTTTCTGGAAGGTCAGTGGATGTTTGTGGTGGTGTCTTAGCGTCAGAAGTATCCAAATTGTCATCTTTCGTAATCACGAACTTTGATTTCGTACATGATCTACTGCCTGATGATTTGTTAAAGAGGACGATGCATCACAGTTTCCTTTCCTCTACGGTTCTTTGATGACTCTGAATTACATGCCTCCTTCTAATATTGACACGCCCCATAGCCTAAAATGGCACCTTTTGTCTGCGCCTTGCACAGAGTTCTATCCTCTTAAATGCCAGTTCTCCGTCCCTAGTCTTTACTTTTACCGGGGAAAACCATTCCTACTTACGGCATTACTAACGCGGCGTTTAAGCCATCCTGGTCTCATACGCCACAGGAGCGAACGCAACAGTTCCCCTAAATACTTCAATTGCACTTCCCGGAGCCAACACTTCCCGCATAATGGCCCTCCCCAAACCGAACAACTCATCAGTCACCATACCTTCAGGGCCCTACTTCCTCTCCACTTCCGGCTCATTATATCAACCATTGAGACTCTACCCCGACTTTGCTGGTGCTTTCACACAGCCACTAATTTCCACATCGAATTCCACTTACACCGCTCTCCCAGCCAACGTAGCCGGAATCCAATCTCCCGCCGTCGGCGTCCCCTCCCGTCTTTACTACACGAAAACCGCAGAGCTGCCCCTTGCAGGCGTCCGCCTCGGCGTCAAAGATATCTATGATGTCGCTGGTGTGAGAACGAGCGACGGCAACAGAGCTTGGTACGGGCTCTTCCCCCCAGCAAGTATCAATGCAGTGCCCGTGCAGCGGCTTGTTGATGCGGGAGCTGTGATTGTGGGTAAAATGAAAACGAGCCAATTTGCAAACGGGGAGACGGCGACGGCGGATTGGGTTGACTATCACTCTCCTTTTAACCCACGCGGTGATGGCTATCAGGATCCTTCATCTTCTTCTTCGGGGCCTGGCGCTGGTGAAGGTTCATATCCGTGGCTGGATCTAGGATTGGGCTCTGATACGGGTGGTAGTATCCGCGGACCAAGTCAGGTCCAAGGGCTTTTCGGCAACCGACCTTCCCATGGCCTCGTAGATCTCACGGGCGTGATGCCGCTTGCGCCTCAGCTTGATACTGCAGGCTTTCTTACGCGCGATCCGGCGACTTGGGTCACGGCTGCAAAAGTGCTATATGCGGACTTGGCGTTCTACAGTCAGTATCCCAAAACATTGTACACAGTTGACTTTCCCACCAGCGCAGACAACGATGCAGATGCGGTGGTCTTGGATTTCCTTACCAAACTAGAAGGCTTCCTGTCGGTCAGCGCTACAGCTTTGAATCTGTCGACCTTGTGGGCGAGCACGCTTCCTGCTGGTGCAGATCCGTCGCTCGACGAATTTTTGAATATCACGTATCCGATCCTGATTTCGAAGGAGCAGACGGCGCTGGTACGGGATCCGTTCTATGCGGCTTACGCCGCTGTGCATGGTATGTCCATTTTCGTAGTTTTTTGGGTCTCGAGGCACGTTGCGTGAGAAAGTCACTCCTAAATCTTGTCGCAAGACTCACACTCCATTCAAGACGAGACATACTGACTTTGGTTTTTCGAAGATGGGAGAAGGCCATTTATCGATCCGGTGCCTTTGGTAGGCCACCGTAGTAGCATTTTTCACTGTGGAGGATAGAAGTGGGCCTAATAACAATTGGTGATAGGTTCGATGGGCTTTTGGAGACGATTACCCTAATTCTACTCTGACGCAAGCGCTTACAAATAAGACTATATTCCAAGACTGGTGGAGTACCAACGTCCAGAGGAATGATAGCGCAACCTGCTCAGACAGCTTGTTGTTGTACACGGCTGGTGCGGACCCATTGTATCGAAACGAATATAACGGGTTCGTAACGCACTCTCCGCTAGGTCGCCCTTCGTCAGAAGACCTCGCTTTTCTATCCTCAAGAGGAAGCACCGTTAACAAAGATATCATGCTCCAGCCCTCCACAAGTCCCATATGGCTTTGGCACTAGCCGCATCTCGCCCTTCGCCGAGGTTCCTGATTTTGTTATCCCCAGTAAGCTCTCTTTCCCTTGGACTTTCTTATAGCTACCCCAGCAGATCGGCTATTAAACAAGGATGCTTCACAGTCGGCTCGGCGGCTTACAATTCAACCATAACGTTGCACACGGAGTATTTGCCAGTAACCATAGATATTTTAGGTACGCCATCGTGACCTGTTATACGCCTCCCTTCATTACCCTGAGTGGAGTCAGAACCGTGCTGATTTAGACGCGGCTTTCAGCGGCCAAAGGCTGCGACGGCCTTATCTTCAACCTTGTGCAGGACTTACAGGCGGCCGGGATCGTGAACGCGAGCTCAAGCGGGCAGACGATTACGGGTGGAGAAATATTACTTAGGATGTAGTCGTGGCAATAGGATCGACTGGTGGACTAAGATGATACTTGGCCCAGCCGTAGTTGGGATGGAGATGTGTGGGTAACTTGCAAATAAACGTGGTTATAGAGAGCGCGTGAACAGACATGCTTATAAAAGCGAGGACAATTCGACAGCCGGAAAGAGAATCTCATTTTGCAATCGGTATTGGAGAATTGGCTTCAGTGCCTGCGACAGAAAACTGGTTGGTATCCCAGACAAGAATGCAACCTTGTGGCAACAATTCCCAGTGTAAAGTGCCATAGCGTCTTCATCTTTCGCTCTCTCGCCCTCATAACCGCATTGTTACAAGTTCTGGCCGTAATGTTTCGATAATGTTTACCCTACCTACCTTGTAGTCTTGTGTACTTGGGGTCGTCGAGAGAGTACCTCAGCCTTTAGAATACCCAAACTCTTTATTTTTGGCCTTTAATTGTCCTACATCTGCATCGGCGCATCTTTTACTCCATCTGGTTACGGTCAATGCCTAGATCAACATCTCCTTGGTAAATACCAATTCACAAGTTCGCATGTTCCACCCAAATTCCAGGCTTGTCCCATTCCCAATCTTCTCCGTGTAGAAATTTATTTCGGAAATCACCCTTTTGATCCCAATGTGGAATCCTAGTCGTGTCTTCAATGCCAGCCATGTCAGGTGCAACAGTGGTAGTTAATGCCTGTCTCTCAATTTCAAAGGCCATGGTTAGATGACTTCCCGTGGCGTGGAGGATATTGTGACACTTGTCTTGTTCATATCAGTCGGCTGCTTATGTGGATTGTCTTACTAGGGTGATTGAAGCTTTTATATACAGATTGTGCCTCACTCGAAGCCGTACGCAACATTGATCTTTGATCATTGTACATATGACCTAACCTAGCAGCATCCTTCTTGGATCTTCGATGTATTCCTTCACCTTGAAGCCGTTAGTTTCCTGTCTCAGCGTAGATTTTGGTGCTTTACCTTGACGAGGAAAACGACCGCTTCTCTGCCATCTAGCAGCCGATGGTCATACGTGAGTGCAAGATACATCATCTATCCCTAGGTTAGTCGAACGCCGTTGTAGTAGTAAGGCGAGTACGGACTGGGCGGATCTCCACCTTGCCATCAATCGCGACTGGCTTCTCCTTTATGGCGTGCAAACCGAGAACCGCTGGGTCATTGTTAGTCAACCAAAATACTGTGGAATGCGGCGCTATGTACCAGTCTGGGGTAAGTTGATAATTGGTGTTCCCATCAACGAGCCGAAAACCCCTCCCTGGGCAAGAGTCAGCAATTGACAAATAAATTCCTTATATTTTCACTCACGTTGCTTATGGTAAACGTTCCCCCAGCCATATCCTCGATGGTTAGCTTATTGTCGCGGGCCTAGGCATTGTCATCAACATCCACTACGTCTTAGAGCGCACTGCATTTCATACCTTCTTTCCCAATTCGGCAATGGCCTTTTCAATGCCTACCAAGTCCAGCGCCTCCGTGTTACGTACCACAGGAGTTACTAGTCCCTTTTCGGTAGCTACAGCCACACTGATGTCAACATAATCCCTGTAGACTATTGTGTCACCTCCACCTGGACCTTCGATGGAAGCATTGACGGCAGGAACATCTCTCATTGCCAGGATACAGGCACGAGAGAAGGCACTCATGAAGCCAAGTTTGACCCCAGTCTTCTTCAGCACTTCATCCTTGTACAGTTTCCGAAATTGCATAATGTTCGACATATCTACTTCGTTGAACGTGGTAAGAGAGGCAGCGGTATTTTGAGACTGTTTCAGACGCTCGGAGATGCGTAAGCGCATACGATTCATTTTTACCTTCACGATTGGTTAGAAAATCCTGCACTTGTCTGATCACGGAGAAGCTTGCCCGACGTTCTTCTCGATTACCCAAGGGTGCCGTATCCTTAGGTTTAGGTTCCGGGTTCCTCGACTCCTGAGGCTTAGACGATGGCTCTTTCTGCCTAGGCGATTCATTGGGGGGCGGGCTAGGTTTACTTTCCTGCTTCAATGGTTCTTGCTCCTTCTCGGAAGAGGATGGAGGAGGTGGAGAATATTGCCCCGCCTTTGCCTCATCTTTCTGTGGTTCAGGATGAGAGGAAGTAGACTGTTCTTCAGACGCTGGCGCTTTCGGCTCTTGCCCACCTTGTTGCTTCTCACCGCCTTTTGGAGGGGCCCCAAGCTCCATTTTGAGAAGATCTTGGCCCACAGTGACGGTATCTTCCTCATTTGCAAGGAACTCTTTGATCGTCCCCGGCTCGGGCGCATTCACGGCAACATCAATCTGATCAAAAGTGGTAGGTCAGTGGAAGTTCAATACGGCTCGTGCGTGAGTAGCGTGTACCTTGTCGGTTTCAATAGTTGCAATCTCTTCGTCCTGCTCCACGTAGTCCCCAACCTCTACACGATTATTACCACTCTGTTGCTCGAATCACAGACGATTGCGTAGACGAACTTTTTGACCACTGCTTGAGAGTGCCTTCTGATATAGACTCTGCCATCTCCGGAACTTTGACGATTTTATCCGCTGGCAAAGCGTCAGAATATCGCTTAGCACCGGGCTCCAGTAAACATACAATATAGCCGGGTCTGTGTCAGGGGACTATGCTTTCTTTGCTTTTGTATATTGGGTCTGTACCCTGTGAGCTTCAAAACCCTATATCATTACTGAGATTTACCCAATTTTCTTAGCCGACGCCAACGCAACCTCAGGTCGAGTCTGAACATGATAGTTGCAAACGCAAGAGGGCGACACTCGGATATGAGTGAGGGTCCTTGTCTTGCAGCGCGGAGATAGCCCTAACCACATCGGTAAAGGGGAAATCGACCCTCTCCAACAATGCGTAGCTGCCATGCTGCGACAAGAGGACGTCGTGGAACCAATGCGAAACAGGCGGACCACAAAGAACAATACACGACCTATGGAAACCTCAAAGGAATGTCGGCGCCCAATGCCTCATGACCGTGGAAAGAAAGGCCGGTCGATTCACTATGGGAGCTCGCGGGAGCAATCTTGTTGTAGATGCGGAGCTCTCGAGGTTTGCCAAGCCTTGGCGTAGCGCTCTTTATGTAAGGTAAAGTACCTTAGGTACCGACGTACCGTGGTACTTTACCTACAGAAATACGTCCGAGATCTCCATGATACATCTACTTTCAATTGACGTCTACATATCGGCTGGACCTCGCGTGTTCTGGACAGTGCCATTGGGAGCTGTCCGTTGTTAGTCTTTGAAAAGAAGTCCTTGAATGGCCGAGTAAGAAGTCTCATCTCAAGTATCATGACGAGCAAACAAGTGATCACGTATGTAAAAGACTTGTCTTTTCTGGCCTTTCCGCGGTCTGACGCACGGCTCCAGCTCGCTATATCGGCGAAGCCTCAAGCTCGCTCTCGATTGGGCCGTTCATCGTTACATCTGGCGCGGTCAGGCGCAATACATCCGATCGCTTTTTGAAGCCAACAGAGATGTGCGAGAGCCACGTCAGCAGCGAGTAAGTCGGAACAAGTACTCGGAGCGATCGATCTTCAGACACGACTTTGTAACAGTATGACTAGGTGATTGTCCAAGAGGCAGAGGCGTTGCTGGAGAAATGGAAGCACCCCGACCCGTACAGACCACCTACGGCTCCAGGCGGTACGATGTTTTCATATATCCGATAGTGAGAACATATACTTACGATTTATCAGGTTCGAAGTACGAGAGAAACATTCCAGCACCAATCCTAGACCGTATGTACATGACGAACATTGCCTTGCGACGCTGACTCACATCACCTAGCTCCTCCTCACATGACACTGTAGGAAACTCGTTCGGAACCCAAAGGGAAGGCGCAATGCGCACACGATGATCCTAGCGACATGCTCTCTGTGTCTCCGAAGCGGCTGGAGATTTGCATGCTGCGAGGAATTTCCCTAGGCTTGCAATAGAGTACATATGAATATCGTTACTGGTGTCTCCATAACTATTTTCCAGCACCAGTCTGTCGCTTCTAGTAAATCGTCATTCTTCGTGTGCGTCTGCACGTGAATATGTACGAGATGATCAAAAAGCATGCGATCAAACAAGCTGTAAAATTTTTTATGAAAGATAACTACCACGGCAGTAGAATTATTACGTATCTGAAATAAGTTGTAACTCGGTGAAATAGATGATGCTTTACTGTAACCTGCTTGGTGAGTAGACAAGGTTGTAAACTCCATGAAAATATGTCAAATAGGTGTGGAAGTAGTTTGATTGGGTATGATCTGATTGATTCTCTGGTGTTCAGAATCACGTCGTTGCTGTGGACATAATATACATCCTAACGCACCACGATGCCTTTGACCTGGCTCCCCCAAACCCCATTATCACGTGAAGCAAGAAATAGAAACCAGGAACCTGCGCGCCAAAGCAATGAGATCGCCTTACAACTCTTGGGAAGCTGTCTTGCCGCCCTTGGTTGTCTTCTTGGGAAGTAGATCTGGGAGGGAAAGGCACGTCAACACGGATACGAAACAGAGAATTAGTGAATGCTTACTCTGGTGAATGTTGGGAAGCACACCACCCTGGGCAATGGTGACGTGGCCGAGAAGCTTATTCAACTCCTCATCGTTGCGAATGGCGAGCTGGAGATGACGAGGGATGATTCGGGTTTTCTTGTTGTCACGTGCGGCGTTTCCAGCCAACTCGAGGATCTCAGCAGCTAGGTACTCTAACACAGCAGCGAGATACACAGGTGCACCTAAAAGATCGTGTAAGATTGAGAACGCGTAGGATACGGCATCAAGAACATACCAGCACCAACACGTTGGGCGTAGTTGCCTTTCCTCAACAGACGGTGGACACGGCCAACAGGGAATGCGAGACCGGCTTTGGACGAGCGACTGCGAAAGATGCGAATTAGACGCTATCAAGACCCGCTTGTTGCATAGAAATGTCTCTGTTTTGATGAATGCGGTCTACATTTTGATTGCGGACATTGCCAAGTCCAGTAGAAGACGCGTCATGGGAGGTAGAAGAAAATGAAACTCACGATTGAGCGGTCTTGCTGCCACTGGCCTTGCCTCCAGATTTACCTCCAGTCATTTTGATGGATTTCTGATGGCGAAGATTGAGATTGATTTGATGGATTGATGCGGATGTATTGAGCTGGTGGTGTTGGTTGTAGATGGGAGCTCAAGTTTCGGTATGTAACGTGTGGATGGTTGAACGAAAAGAAGAGAGGTTTCGAGGGCGGATGAGGATTAAATACAAAATACCAACAGCGCGAGTGGGTTGATGTGATGAGGGGGGCAAGGTTACCGTTTTGCTGAGTCATGCAAGAAATTCATAGCAAAAAGTGCAAAATGCGCAATAATTTGGTAGGTGAAGGGCATAACCATATCACTAGGGCGGACAAACTGACTACCAGTTTACTAATCTGACGGGGCGCTAACCCTTGGGGAACTAGGGTACAGGCCCCAAATGTTGTTGTCTCGCTTAGCTTATTTTTACTAGTGGCGTTTTGGGGACGCGCCAAGCAAATCACCTCTGCCGCCAGCGAGTATAAGTTCGCTCGTAGCCCCGTAAACTTCTTCAACTACTCTCATCAATCTCATTCAACAACGAAATTATCTTGCGCGCCCACATCAACCAAAATCGTACATTAATCTTCCAGCCCACTCTCTTTTCCAGTTCCAATCTCAAATCCATCCAGAATGCCTCCCAAAGCCGCTGAAAAGAAGCCCTCCACCACCGGCGGAAAGGCACCTGCTGGCGGAAAAGCGCCGGCAGAGAAGAAAGAGGCTGGCAAGAAGACCGCGGCGCCGACTGGCGATAAGAAGAAGCGCAACAAGACGAGAAAGGAGACTTACTCCTCTTACATTTACAAAGGTACAAATTCCTCCGTCTTCCCCGCCTTCTGATCGTGTCTGCTCGATAACTTTGCCTCTTGCTGGCCTTATGAAGCCTTTCGGGCGTGTTCATCTGGAATACTCATTCGCGTTTCGACTATCGCTGACGCGTGTTCGTAGTGTTGAAGCAAGTCCACCCAGACACCGGTATCTCCAACCGTGCTATGTCTATTTTGAACTCATTCGTCAATGGTAAGGGAAATATGGTCCGGGCCTTTCATCATTAAATCTGACCCTCAAACGCAGACATTTTTGAGCGCGTCGCCACCGAGGCATCCAAGCTAGCTGCATACAACAAAAAGTCCACAATTTCTTCCCGTGAGATCCAAACCTCGTAAGCCCGCCCTGTGACATGCTGCTTTCACTGGTCGCTTACTTTTTGCTTCTTAGTGTCCGACTCATTCTGCCCGGTGAGCTTGCTAAGCACGCCGTGTCGGAAGGCACGAAGGCCGTCACCAAATACTCGTCTTCTACCAAATAGGCTTCATTATGATTGGAGCTTCGACATGCGGTACTTAAGGGGCAGAGCAGGAGGCGCGTGTTTTCTCGGTGTTTCTCGGGTTTCATAATGTGATACGGGATGGCTTGATCCGGAGCCAAAGGTTTGCTCTCTCTGTCTGCATCGGGGTTGAGACTTGGCTGTACAATACCATAACCAAGAGCAAATTGATGAATTCTCGTGCCAATTCATGTGTCCACTATCACCATTGGCGTCGATTTTGCGGCACTGTCCAGAAATTCTTCGTCCTATCGTTGGCTTTTCGATGTTTCGAGAAGCCTGTGATCTCATAGGCTCATCAAACCAACTATGCGAGCAGAGCTTCCATTCGGTCTGCCTCGGTGCACTCTAGATTGCAAAGGAGGGAAGCTCCTCATGGCGCGTTAGAAACGTCATTGAACAGCACCATTTACTTGACTGATCAATACTGGATGTTGTACCTCAGACCTTGAAGCATGATCCAGAAGATGCCGGTCGATACAGCCACTATTCATGTTTCAAAGTACGTCTACCTAATCTCGGCTCTCAACTAACTCGCCATCACTTTCATGCTCTTCATCCTCATCGTCGAAAGTCTCCACATCATCTACTGCACTTTTCCTCACGGTTCCATGCCCATGCAATGACGGTTCTTCATCGGCTACATGCACGACTGGTTTTCCTGAAGCGGTGCCAAGAGCCCTTCTCCAATTCTTCCAGTCCTCTCCATCCCTTATGAGGAACGCAATCAGCATGCTTGGATCCATTTCCTTGAGCGGGAGTCTGCGAAGCCTCCGAGTGTGGCAGGAGTCTATCTCTTTTTCCGTAAAGTTTGTAGGATCTTTATGGAGAGGCAAAGCGGGACGCGTATCATGAGGGTCTAGATAGAAAAAATAATCTCCCTGAGTGCCGAAAAAGTAGTGTGAGGATGAAGGACGACCGCCTGCTATTCCAACAGACTGGGGCAGCTGTAGTGTCGCTTTCAATGCTTCCCAGTAAGCAGGGGTTACTCGATCTATGCCCAGCCTAATTCCAACCAAGATGAGCGTCGGATTGAAGTTCCCGTTACCGTCTTTGGCAAGCTTGAAGAAGCTGTCTTCATATACGTCTGCGCCATCGCCGTTCACGTATACTTTCAATTCTGGATCTCGATGTTCATGCGACAATGCTCTGCAGATGGTCAAAAACGAGAATTACCCGCCTAGCATCTCCAAGACTTACTGTATACATTTTGCGGTGGCCGATGGTCCGAACCATTCCCCGGGATGTTTTCCACAGGCCGAAGCACCGTGTTCAACAAATCGATGTATCGAGAAAGGGGCGTGAGGATCATCGGAAAATAAGGAGAGAACTCGTCGCTCTTCGTCTTGCCGTCTTCCTCGCCGCCAGTCTGATATGCTATCAGTTCGGTTTGTGGTTGTCACGAGGCGCAACGCTTACCTCTTCCCAGGTGCAGCATAATCAATGCATTTGCAAGAAGACTCTGTCCAGATCGTATCATACAGCCCCAGCCTGTATCAGAGGTAAAGCCTCCTTGATCACCCAGGCTGCGCAAGCGTACCGAGAGAGTCATTGAGGCGTCGGAGGATTTCTGAATGGCGGTAAAACCAGACCGGTAGGTAAACCATAGCCGTGACTCGCAATCGTCCAGAAACTCCGAAGGCCATCCCCTGGCGGGTTGGCTATCGTGCGATTGTATTTCAGGTCCCCCTGCCAAAACCCCATTTGTTGCTGCAACCTTGATTCTCTCTGCATCTTGACCACCATCCTGCCCGTCGAGTGCTTCATCTTTCCTTGTGCTCTCATTCGCTTGATCTTGTAATCCGTTCGACATCGAGGTAGCTGGATATTCTCTGCCCAAGCACCATATGCAAGACCCTGAAGCATCATCATTCTTTGGCTCCGGGTCCCAGAAAGCCTGCACAATCCGCTTGTAGCGGCCAAAGTCCACACTTGACATGGTTGGTTAGAGAAAGGGACAGATTGCGCAATAGAGGAAATCCCTCCTTCAAAGAATTCCTTTCAAGAAATGCACTTGCTTCCCTCCAAGAAAAGGAATCGATGCTTTACGTAGTAGTGTTTGTATTCGGTAGGTAGGATGGGTCGTGATGCATGAAGACTTGATTTCATGGATAGATGATAAGCATCTAAAGCTACTTGGTGATACGTTCGTGAGTCCTTTGTACGAGTCTGTTCTTGCTACATAATGCGTCGTTAAGCAGCCAGTCACTCAAATAGCTTGCTATCATCTGCTGTGCAATAAGTGTCAGCTCTTCCAGGTTCTTGAGATAATAATGTGGGTAGACTTACATGAAGAGCGCCATGAACATGTGACTGTCACCCGGCACAAGACTGTATTCTGGACCGGCTCACTACAGAGGTAAAGAGTGATAGAATAGGGTCACAAGCAGGCGGTGTCAACAGTCGCCTGCCCCCAGGAACAGGCTGTCTTGGCTGTCGGTACTCCGATAAGTTCCCGAATGCTAAGATTACATGGGGCTTAGCACATAAAGTACATAAATATAATAGTAGGTACCGTACACATTACCTATGTTTGCGTAAGTCACCTCTCTTCGATCCTTGCACGCATACATTGAACTCTGAAATCTTCGATGGTGGGAAGGAGAAGAGGGGCCGCCCGAGCTAGGGGTGGGGGCCGGTCTTCTTCGAACCAAACAGCCGCTCATAATGGTTCACATACGTCTTTTGTGGCATCTACCAACAACAGCCACCTCGATCCAAGGCAAAGCAACAGTCAGTGCAAGAACCTCGTGGCTCGAGCGAAATTCCTGCTGCTTACATTCACTGCAAGGATCTACTCAATCATATCTGTCCTTGAGTGAAGAAGCTCGCAACACAGAACGTCATCACTCGTGGGATTCGGGTTCGAACCTCAGACATTCTCGGATCGCATTCATCAGTGCAGGTACTTCTAGTGCCGATGATCTGAATCCCGTCCCTCAGAAGAGCGACAAGATTGTCGAGGTCTCAGACAGCTCCGTTCTAGAAGAGAACTCAGCACCTACCACGGCCATTGAGAACCAGGTGAAGACCTACGCGGTGGTTCCAGACGAACAAATGTCGAGCATGTCATTGAATGATCTAAACTCTCCACCCGCTCCTCAGCCAGCTTTACAGGGGAAATTCGATTCGATGTCTGATCGAAGCATCGTTGAATCAGGTCTTGAGAACACGCGAGAAAACAATAAGCTTTTCTATACGGATCTCAAACCTGCGAATGAGCCAATTCATACAGGAAATACGCCATTCAAAATGAAACGTTCGCTATCCCTGACAAGCTCCGATTCGAGTGAGGAGGTTGTCCTTTTCGCCGGTAGACGACCCTCATGCAACAAAGACGGTCAGGAACACAAATCAAGCGCCCGATCAAAGAGATCCAGAAGTCAAGACATTCCCTTTGGATACCGTAGCTTCAGCGCTACTGTGGTAGATGACCCAGTAGAAATTGGAACAGAAAAACTTCAACGCTCAACAAAACAAATCGTACCAGATCTCTCACCGCGGGATCTGAAGGGGGCACCATTTCACCTTAATGGCGATTTCGTGGCCACTGCAGACAGACCCGGGCGAACGAGGCGGGGTGGACACCTGAGGAAAGAAACGAAATATGAAGAGATACTAAACGATTACGTAGAAAATATTAGCGACAGTGGTGGTTTGGAGGCTTTTGTCACGAGTTCTATGCTCAACCAGCGAGATCTTAATGGTTCTGATAATCCTGAATGGCAGGACGAGGCGGAATCTCTCGCAAAAGCACATGTGGAAAGCGGTCCTTTGAAGAACTTCGAAGTTTGGGACAGCACAGACTTAGAAGACTTCAATGAACTAAGCACATCCAACGATGCGCCTGATGGCATAGAACAGGTCCTGTCGAAGCGAGAGAGACCGTCTGGAGTGCAGTACTTGATCGTTGGGTCGGGCTACACTATTGACGATGCTCGCTGGTTTCCCATCAGCTCGCTCGGAACTCCCAGCGCTGAGGCATTAGTCCGAGAGTTTGAGGAGAAAGCAGAACCGAATCGCGTCATTTACGACAGCGATGTGTCGAGTGTCGCTACAGATGAGCAAGTTCTACAAGACCTAGAGGATGATCTGGATAATCAAGAAGACGATAAGGATCTCGAAGATAGGCGAAAGGCAAGAATGACTGACGAACAAATTGCAAAATTATTGTCCAAGCAAGAGGAGCTCGGGCTGGGATCTACAACTTTGATGCTTTTTGACGGAGATAATGTTGGAAAGGAGACCGAAGAGGAACTACAACCTGATGAGTTGCGGGAGCAAGAACATCGAGCGCCCTCCAGGTCACAGAGAAAGAAACGCTCTCAGTCCAGTTTACCTTCTGCCACAGTACTCACGGATGTTCGCGACCCGGATCCTTACAACGGCCTTGATGTTTTGGATCAACAGAGACTAAGCTCGCGCAGAAGACCGAAGGGTTGGCGCGAAAAGCTTTCCGTAGAGCTGTCAGATTCAGAGCTTGAGCAGTCGATACAAATAGCTTGGGAGAAGGACCGGACCAAGAAAAAGATGCGGAAGCAGGAGCGGCAAGAGCTACGTGCGCAAGGACTCCTGGGAAAGAAAAACAAAGTTGATTTGAAGGCCAAGTACTCTGAGGGTACATCAATGATTGAGGTGAAGAAGGAGATTAAGGATTTTCTTCTTTCATCTCTGGACAGGTGTGTCACTTCAATTTTACTGTTTGATCTTCGACTCTTACCACAAATAGTCTGCCGCTTCCACCGATGAGTCACGAACACCGCAAAATGGTACATGAAATTGCCAACGTCTTCAAGTTGAAGTCCAAATCTATTGGCGGCGGTAAAGCTCGATTTCCTGTTCTTTACAAGACTTCCCGGACTATGCAGTATAACAAGGAGACCTTGAAGGCCGCTGAGTCGGTGCTAGCTTCAGGGCGCTTTCTTTCGCGCATGGACAGAGCAAAAATGAAAAGTTCACTGATAGGCAGAGGTCGCCGTGGTGGAGTTGCCAGTGCCGGTGTGTCATATAGAGACGGTGAAGTCGTCGGGGCCGCGGCTCCCGAGATTGGCCAGGAAAACAGAGGGAGGACGATGTTGGAGAGGATGGGCTGGAGCACGGGTACAGCACTCGGTGCTTTGAACAATAACCGAGGTCTTGTGCAGCCCGTAGCGCAAGTGGTGAAGACTAGCAGGTCAGGTTTGGGTTGAGGTCATCTTTTCCGCAGCTCGCTGGGAGCGTTCGAATTGCTGTATACTAATAACTGTACCTGTGCCTGCTTACGCATCGTTTACCTAGCTATGGTTGAGTAGCACCGCTTTTACGGGCGTCCCTCGATTAGCTGCACTATATGCTGAGCAGCCAAAGGATATAGGTGTCCATTAGAAGCACAATTATATGCAGCAGATGCTCGAGACTAACACTTAAGAAAATAAATTAGCTTACCATTTTATAATGAAGCGAAGTCCTGGGAAACCCTTAGCGTCGATTAATCGATTAATCGATAAATATCGGATAAACATCGAGATTTTGAAATATAAAAATCGTACTAACTTAGCGCTATAAATAGAACGCTAGTAGATATGTATTTCATTATATAATATATCTAATCAAGTATAAGCCCACGAAAAAATTTCGTGGTACTGTTTTATTTGAAAATTATTTCTGGTGTGAAAGTTCTCTAGGGGTAGGGCCGTCCGGGAGGAGGTTTTTTAAAAAAATTACATAACCACGTATATTGGGCCGATTTTTATAATTTTTATAGCGTTAGAAAGCGCAAAAGATGGTCTCTAATTATAGAGTTTATATAAAAAATAATAGTTATAGGGAATAAATTTATTGTAGCTATAAGTCTTTTTTAGTAAAAAAGGATTTTGGTGGTCGCGGCCACTTTTTTCTCCGTGCTGACTAATTGCCAAGAGTCCCAAATAGGAAGTGCATCCGAGGTTTACATTGGTCAGTTGAGTCTTGGCGCTTAGCTCCTTATATACGGAGGTCTACACGCAAAGTCCTGCCACATGCCAAGAAAAGGGTCTTTCGTAGGGCTAACATCATTCTTCTCACCAAATTGTCATTGCTCTACATAAATGCCTATACTTTACATACAAATCTACCATTTGCGCGATACGGGTTTCGAGAAGATTCGACTTTGTCAATACACGCGCAAATTCGTAAGAAAAAAAGGGAAAGGGTAGTTAATTTAATGAAGATATTCAGAACAATACTAAGAATGCCAAGAAATTAGCGTATGTGACAAGACTTTGCGTGTAGACCTCCGTACCTATACTGATATCTAATTGGGCTTAGTCAATCTTCTACTAGGGGGTGAAACGGTAATAGTATAAGGCCAATAATAAGGCTAACGACGGCGCCCCTCTTTTTTAGTGGGTCGACAAGCGACTTCATTTCTTCGCAAGACGCTACATTATTCCCGACTCCTATACCACGCTTCTTACCTGAATGGCAGCCTGGGTCCGCTAGGAGCATGATTGGCGGAAAGGGGCTATGACTTCGAAAGGCTGATGACATGTTACGTTTCGGAGTTGAATCCTAGACTCCCTTATGTGGTGCTTTGAACGTTGATCTGATAGGACAAAAGGGCTAAAGTGGATAGATATACTCCAGTCTGGACTAGGCGTTTGGGGTTGGTTGACAAAAATGAATAAGGTAAGGTAGGTAGCCCCTGGAGTACGGTTATTAGCATGGTTGTACAATAAATGAGGCGCAGGGGAAAGTTCAGGATTGCCATTCATAGGCGACATAATGCCTTTCAATCACTATGTAAAGCTATAGGGGTATATTATCCAAAACTGTCTAATGCGACGCCATCGTCATGCAGATGTTCAATCAGAAGGAAATAGTACTTTTCCTCCACCATCTTAAACGCTGTCTTCCTGCATCCCAGGGATCATCGCTTCTTTTCCTTCCCTCCCTTCACCGCCCTAGGAACCGGCTGTGCATGACCAAGGTCTTTGATGTGGTTGAACAACCTTGTCTTTGAAGGGAATCCGGCCTGACAGGCGTGACACTTGAAATCTGCCTCCAGACCCGCATTTACTGTCGACCTCCGCGCAGCTTTCTGAGCAGCTTTCTTAGCTCGCTTCTCCTTGGCCTTACCCGTTTTCGCCTGCGCGCTCGCATCATTATCTTCATCTGGCGTTTTGGAAGCCGGTGGCTCCGATGAATAATCGATGCCTTGGTGAATTGCGACTTCCGGACCACCGAGAATACGCTCTTCTATTTTTTCGCGTGATGTGTACTCGTCGTCTGAAGAACTTTCCGGCAAATCATCAGCCCCGATTGGGCCCGATAACTCATCCGGAGACTCTTCCTGGCTTGCTCTTAATCCATCCAAACTCTCTACCTCGGATTGCTGGTCGGCTGCGCTTTTCAGTAGGACCAAGTCATCCCCTTGCTTAACCGCGGCCTCCTCATCGGGCACCCCACCATTTTTAACCGAGCCCTCGATATCACTGGGCTTCTCGAAACAAAATTCCCTATCTTCCTGCTGCATCTGTTTCTTGAGATGCTGCACAGCCTTGACGTGCTTCTTGCTTTTCTCGTGGGCCTCGTACTGTTTCTCACTCTTGAAACTTTTCTTGCACACTACGCATTCAAATTGTTCTTGGGCAGCCTCTTCCGACTCGTCAGATATTTCGGGCTCTTCAGACCCACTGGTTCTCATCCATCCCGGCACTGATTCCTGTTGCGCCTGTTTTGCTTGATTAGCTGCCCTCGACCTGGCTGCTTGGGCTGCAGCGGTATCTCGTAGCAGCTTCTGACGTTCGGCTTCAGTTTGTGCGTTGGGCTTAAATCTGGGATCTCGCTTCTTTACGAACGCCACGAGTGACCGAACCGCATCGTTGAATTCACGAACACCGTCTTCCCGAAGGCGCTTGTTTTCTTTTTCCATCATGCGTCGTACTCGTCGATCTGGTGCTTCCGAGTATCGATATATGTCTTCCCAAGAGAAGCTCTTTCGTGTTGCAAAACTGCTCCATGCGGAATAGAACGGCTTGACAACGTCATCATAGGCGTCATCTGCATGACCGAAAGAAGGATATCTGATAGACTCCAGTCCCTCCCATTCACAGGCCATCTCCTCTTCCCTTGCAAGAGTATCGAATGTCCTTCTGAGGACAGGGTAAAATCCCGTATCGGAGTCTGTGAAGTCTATCTTCCCACGGAAATTCGTGAACATCCTAAGTATGTCATCCGCTGTCGTGATTCGTACATTGTGTTCATAGCGATCCCCAGAGACAACGTCTTGGTTACGCAATATTGCCTCTCGATGTGAGTCGTACCAAGCCCTTTCTTGCGGGTCTGACAAGATCTCATAGGCCGACTGCACATCTGCGAACTGTTTTGTGGCTGCTTCGACATTCCCATAATTTCGATCTGGATGAAGCTCCAAGGCTTTTTTGCGGTAAGCTTTTTTGATCCTTGCGAACGTATCAGCTCGTAAAAGGGTTCTCAGGTTTGGCTCGACTCACTCATCCTCAGAAGCTTGACGATCGACCCCAAGAAGCTCGTAAGGTGTTTTTACCTCTCCAACGGCCCCTCGCCCACCGCTGCTACCGCCCGCATCTGATGACTGATTTGCACCCATACTGGAGGATAAATGCGCAAACGTTCATGTCTTGATTATATCGGGAGATTGTGGTTGAATATATGGACCACTCGTTTTCACCTTGTATTTTCTCGACTGAGAAATTGGTGAAGAGACTGTAAATGCTGTATTGTCCAGGCTCATGTTCAGGCTGTTGTTGCGCGTGAAGTCATAGGTCGATTCGATCATTTGTAGATCAAGACTAGGTAGGTTCTTATATGGACTCTAGAGTGAAGCTGGTACTACCAGGTAATACCACTAGAATGTTCCGGTCTAAACTAACGACAAAGACCAAGTAAGGTAGGTGGTAAAATACCTAAAGTAGTAAGATACCTAGGTAGTTCATGCACTATTTTATGCACTCTGTCCTATCTACCTATAATGATAAATTATGAATTATGCAATATTCTCCATGAATAATTGCGTCACCAGAAATCATGGACACTTTTATCATTCCTCAATCTCAAAAGAAGAACGACCATTAGTAGAATCATGGCCCTTGTACTCAGTGAGCTTCCAGTGGAAGTTCTACATCAAATCATATCCAATCTTCCACCCTCTACTGTGCCTACTCTCCAAACAGTGTCCCGCAAGTTTAATAGCCTCCCACAGCCTCTGCTGTGGCGAGACCACTGTCTTAGCCAATTCAAGCACTGGAACGCCGAGCAAGATGTTGAACTCAGGCTCTCAAAAGGCGTTATTGATACAGACTGGAAGAAGATATTCGCCGACCGTTACACCATTGACCGGTCAATAGTGCGTGATATTGGCGGCATTCTCGCTAGCCAGCGGAATCGAATTGAGAAGGCCGAAAGGATTATGGGTCATGGTTATGATGCAAAGGATATGCTACTTCGAAACCTGGACGTTGGTGATGAAGCTGAAGATGTCCTGGCCCGAAGGTCTTGCTGAATGACTTCCAATTGTGCGAGAAACGAGGGCTGACTCAATAGCAGATTTTACAGCGATGCCATCCTTGGGGGCTTACATCGAAGCATGGCAATTAGGGAATGGGCGAAACTTAGCAAAGGGGACACGGTGCCGCTGGAGAGAGCTCTTGCCGCTTTCGACATGTTTGTCGTGCATGAGGGAGATGGCGATTTTCATGATGTGTGTATCCAAGAAATCATGTTCTGTAATGATAGCTAAGAACTATAGGTGGCTACTCGGCTTGACGATATCGCGCGACAAGTCTGCAGCGACATTCCCGACTTTATGGATCAATCGTCACGTCAAAAAGCCATCGCACTGGCACATTTCATGAGACAACAAGACTTGACGGGCATCAGTAGCAACTCTGATTATTATAATCTCCAGAACAATTTTATTGGCATTGCCTTGCAGAACACGCCCCATCCATCTCTACCTCTCGTGTCGGTGGCGATATACTGCTGTGTGGCACAAAGACTTCATATTGACGCCCAGCCTTGCGGCTTCCCATTCCACGTCCTCGCTATCATCCATCCATTGCCGGGTCGCACATTGGATGGACGAAGTAAAGTGGCTGATACAGCATCAGAGCCAATGTACATGGATCCCTTCAGATCCCACCAAGAAGTTCACGTAAAGGATCTTCGAGCTCAACTCCAAGGTATAGGCATTCCTCAATCGAAATTTGCAGAATTATTGGGCGCTTCATCAACCGCTGAGATTGTTCTTCGATCTGCAAAGAACATCATCAATTCAATACAATCCGTTCGTCGTAACCACACTACAGGCAGCTCTTTCGCCGACGTGGACGGCGCTTTCTACGCTGCGGTCTGGGCGATATTACTTGTGCCAGAGCGTAATACAAATACAGCTGGCATTCAGCGTGCAAATTGTTTAAGTCAAATCACGGAACTCATAGAAAAGTATTTCCTCACAGATACCTGGCTAATTGAAAAGTACTTACTCCCTTTGACTGAGGGCCTTACTCAACACGAACAACTACGAAGCGCCATAAGGGTTATCCGCACAACTGACCAGATGCCCAAAACGAGAAAAGTCCGTTCGTCAAACTCGTTGCGCAACGTCCATTATATAGTTGGACAGATATTTTTTCACAAACGGTATCATTATAAGGCTGTCATTACTGGCTGGGACGCAGAATGCGCTGCTACAGACGGATGGATGGCACGTATGGGCGTATATGAGCTGCCAAGAGGCAAGTATCAAGGTTTCTACCATGTGCTGTAAGTGGGAATCTGTGGAACCAAAGATTATTTATTGATCGCACGTCCCTAGGGCTGAAGATAGATCCGTCCGATACGTTGCCGAAGAGAATATTGCGCTTATACAAGAGGATCCTAGTAAAGAACTCATGGCTTTGGCGGGTCAGTATTTTAAGCGATGGGACAGAGCCAAAGGGGTATTCGTCAGCAACATTATGGATGAGTATCCAGATAATTAATTGTCGATGCGTTATTCAGTTTGGGGCCCTCACGTAAGACTTCTTACGCTTGCCCGCCTATCTGGACGTAGCCGATGGCGCAAGTCAAAGCATACCCTTCGGTCAGGTCGAAAAGAGCCGCCTACATCGAGCAAGGGTTGTCAGATGAGGTAACCCGCCCTAGCCGTGAACAAAAGAAAAGGGACATCATTTCAGGCATTTCCACCTTATCGTCAGCCGTGGCTCTTTAGAAGGTAGTGATTCATGTTTCGTAGGATAAGCTTTGACGCAAAGGGGTATTCTAAATGTCATCGTGAACGCACAAATCATGTCATACCAACGGCTTGAAACAGCTCTTTAGTTTCCTTCCGTGTTAGCCCGTCAACCTTACCTGACTCCATTTGCAATAGCAAGGGCCGCGATTGACCCATCAACATTTTGCCTAAGAAGTCAATGAGACGCCGCTCGAACTCGGTGATGGAGAGGTCATTCGCCATCAGCGTCTGAAGGTGCATCCGCAAATCGACTCCCGCTGGGGGCACGAGCTGCAACACATCGCTCGTAAGCTTATGTGCAGAGCACATTGAAAGTTCAGACTTACAGCCTGCGCGTGCTCATCGCGGATTCTGTCCCAACCGTCTACGACTGCATCCACAGCCCAGAACATGGCATTTATCTGGAAATCATCGGTTCCTTCCTCTGCACTACATTCAGGGTCGAAACCCCATGAAAAAGCTTCCTGAAGCACTTCCTGACGCTGAGATCCATAGACGAGGTACTGTTCGGCAGCGGCATGCGCCATATAGCCGGCTGCCAGTCGCATCCAGGTTTCGGTGATCGTACCTTCTTGCATCGCAATCTGCGCGGCTGCGACAGCCATGAACAGAGGGATCGTGTCAAGTAAAGACATTTCAGGTCGGAAGAGGTCATACGTCTCAAACATTGCGTTGCCATCGGTGGTTTTTTCACTTGAGTGTTCTTCATTTACCTCCATAGCATTCAAGGGTACGAGATACGGGGTCCAGTTGGGAAGTTCTATACCGGAAAGTTCGTTCTCACGGGAACGGAAAGAACACGCTTGCTCCTGACGCCGATGCCGTAAGTTCTGCAAAACTGGCCCAGGAGGAGTTGCCTCTGCTGGCGCTGAACGCTTTGTGAACATTACGGTGAACTTGAGCAGGCGTAAGCGAAATTTCAAGTCTAAACCGCAATGGTGGTCTGGGTGCTTCGTACGAAACGTCGTGAAGAAAGCTGTTCTTTGAAATGAGCCATGGGGCACTCTTTGATCTAGATGCAGCAGTGCTTACAATCCACGAGCTGTAAGCACAAGCTCGATCGCCCTTGCCTGATGGATAGATCGCGGGGCTTGTCTTTTAAATCTTGGTAGTCTTCTAGTAAAGCCTTGATGGCCGAAAACATAAGATAGTCGAGGATCCATTCGTCAATCTCAAGTTGTAGTGTTGGATCAGCAGATCTCTGCATTTTTATCGGAGGCGCAATCGCATATCCAGACTATTTGTGCCACTCTTAAAACGCGTCGAGTTCTGAGGGAAGAGCACCTTAAAAGAGAGAGGAGAACATTGAAGAGTTGGACAGCCAATAAAATATAGAGTCGAACGAGCACCTAGAATGGTGAGCTATCTGTTGCTAAGAGTCAGGTGCGAAAGCTTTCAGAATTTGGCGTACTCAATCGAGCCAATGCTACCTATTCGCGGCGTATTTGATTTCACGTAATCAAAGTTACGCTAACGTTAATAACACCTAGACGCACTTCGTACTTAGAATAAATAAGTACTTACTTTACTTAGGTACGGTACCTTACCTTACTTTCTGCGGGATGGGGATGTTTATCAAGCGCCGCAACCGCGCAGAACCTGAGTAAGGCGCCGATTACAGGTGAATCATTGACCCGTGGACATTTGTTGCAACAATTAAGAACGAGGTTTCATGTTTTTGAGTATCTCCATTGAGTTGTAAAGGACTGCAACTAATGCGTAACTAGGACTCTTTTGATGCCTGCCTCTTGATCTTCATTTTCCGCACAAAATTCTGCATCCTCGCTCCATAATCACATGTTCGAGCTGCAGCTCTTTCCTCATCTGACTGGTTTGATTGCATTTCCTCTCTGATTGACATTCGTAAGCCCGCTTGCGCGGTCCTTAATTGCCCATAGTGCGCGAGAATATCTGGCACTTTGTTACCGTGACAAAGATCTGTCACAGCTTGGGACGGTTGAGCTTGATCAAGCATCCTTTGTGTAATGCCGTAAGTGAAGCTCGCGTCAATGCTTAAGCTATTTCTTCCTACGATTTCTTTCTTAACCGAGGAGTCAAAAAAGTCTTCCCATCCCGGTTTGATAATATCCAACCGCGACGACAGTGCACTGATGGCTTTTACGTTCTTAGCTAGAGCAGGAATCATATCAAGTAACGGATCCCGCACGAGACTGAGAATCGCAAACTCGATCTGCCCCTCTTCATACTGGGCCATACGAGCCTCGATGTCAGGCTTCGCTTGGCTGAGCCAGTCACCCTGCACGGAACCTATAGTACTTGCCATCAGCGATATAATCATTCAAGTAAGTCACTTGATGTTTACCGAGACACATCGGTTGGCGTTCAAGCCCATCAAGCTTCCAAAGATGGTCGTCAATAGGCATGAAGGCGATGAAATGAAAACCTCCTTCACTCTCGTCCTCATCTGCTAATATTTTCTTGCCCTTTTTCGCGGTAGCTTCATTCTTGAGTAGAAGATCCGCATTCAGCATGTCCATTTTCCTGCAGGTATTCTGAGTCTCGCTTTTCTGTCAGGAGCAAAGCTGGAGGATGCCATGTGTGCAACAGGAACCATGACGTGGTCCGATAAGTTGAGAGTTTACACATACCTTGCGAATGAATTGTGGACGTCTTTTACAAAATCAAAATTTCCTATAGCGTCACCACGTAAAGCAGGGGTGAAGTTGGCTGTAAACACCTTGAATCCATAAAGACTTTCTCCTAAGTCAAGGCTTGGAACATTGTTCACAATGTTTAGTAATGCAACACTTGCACACGCATTGTTCATGGTCTACGCTCATCAGCTATTACGACCGACGATAAGATCGACAATCTGACCTGATTGGCAAACCAAACTCCTTCAGGACAACTTTGCTCTTGCTTCTCGGAGTCCTCCTCAATCCATTTGAACAAGAAGATCAAACCGTAGACGGGTCGACTAGTTAATAAATCAGATCCTTAATTGAGTTGCATAGGGAAGAAGAAACACGGCGACGCGCGTACGGCAAGAATGCAAGTATCTCATCATCTAAAGAGACAATCTCCTGAACTTTGACCCCTTGGACGCCAAAGTTTTTGAGCATAATGTTAAAGAAAGCCTGCAATTGCTGTAAGCATACATCTACACTCCATTCCCAAATGCGCATTAAAATCGTACGGGTTCTGATTCAATTTCGCAGAAGCCCTTCCAGTTTCGCTTGTCTTCCATGGTCGCTGGAGCTGAAGAATAATTGGGGAAAGTTTGATGGCGGGAGCTATGATTTGAGGTACTGGAAGAGCTATCGACGCGCCTTCCAGTTGCTCGTCCAGCCATAATGAAGGCTCTGGTACACCGAGGGGAATTTGTATGTTTGATTGTAGAAAAGACCTTTTGTTTGAGCTTAGACTGCTGAAATGACAATCCATTGTGATCTGACTGCCATTGAGAGATCTTAGCGTTTATGACGCGCCAATCGAGGCGCGCGATTAGCAGCCGTACTTTAAAGTACTTTAAGGGCGCTAGGGGGGTAGGCGAAATCATTCCTGCAGCATGCCAGTATCCTTTTTAT